>OMKL01042683.1:0-10953 GCA_900302295.1 Parasudis fraserbrunneri
GTGCATGGTACTAAATGTGTGTGTGGTACTAAATGTGTGTGTGGTATTAAATGTGTGCATGGTGTTAAATGTGTGCATGGTACTAAATGTGTGCATGGTACTAAATGTGTGTATGGTATTAAATGTGTGCATGGTACTAAATGTGTGCATGGTATAAAATGTGTGCATGGTACTAAATGTGTGCATGGTATTAAATGTGTGTATGGTATTAAATGTGTGTATGGTATTAAATGTGTGTATGGTACTAAATGTGTGTATGGTATTAAATGTGTGTATGGTATTAAATGTGTATTCCTGTATTCCTTCTCTCTCTCTCTCTCTCACACACTCACTCACACACACACACGGTTGTCCTGGAACTCACAGTATACAGTAATACTTGATTTGGAAAAAGTTAATAACTTTTTTAATCAGGGAAAAAAAAACATGTTATCACTGTTCATTGTCAAATCATTACATTCAATTCTTGATGCTAATTTTATTTAAGGCTTCATTTAAATTTTTTCAAAACACAGAAGTCCTCTGGGGCATGACGCTGCTTCTCCATAAGTCTCCATGGACAAGCTCAGTAACTCTTTCTGTCCAAAGGGTCAACAGATGTCTTAGTGTTGTATTTGCCCAGAAACATTCTCAAGTTGGCGAGTAAAAAGCAGATCTTTGAAGAAAGATCTACTCTAACTGTCCTCACTTCCAGCATGCTGTCCCACTGTGACCTTAGAATTAGAGGGTGTGGTGTGAGAGCTCTTCAGTCTGGGAAATATCCCAAAAAAACAACTGTTCACATTGCACAGTACACTTTCAGCCTTAACATTGATGGGAAATTACAAATGAAAAATGAACATTTATAAAGCAAGGTGTTGTGCATCAATAGCCCTAAAGTTGTTGGCTGGAAGCTGAGAATGAGTAACGATCAGGGCACTAACTGAATGAAATAAGCATTCTTGTTAACCTGTCTGTGATCTCCCATCGCTTCTAATTCCCTGTGTTAGCTCACAATATGTTTCCCTGGCCAGTAGAAATTATCCATTGGCAATGTCATAGTTTTGGAGAGTAACTATTTCCAAAGTAGGCCTACACAAGGCAGTTGAAGAGAAAGTCTTTATTAGAATACAATTTCCCATGTCTCACTGTGTAGTTAAAAATCTCACAGATCTCAGAGATACAGTACAAGAAGGCAGTGCTTTATTGAAAATACACACACACACACACACACACACACACACACACACACACACGCCTGCAAGAAGGCACAATTACACAATCATTGTTACAGATGTCACAAAAATGGGTTTATTTGACTTTCATTTATTATCTTTATTGTTCATAACATAGCAACTTTCAGAATTTTTTATCTAAGATACAGGTCTTTTGTGCTGTGTCAAATAATCATATCAGATAAAGGACTTAATGAACATAATTGAAGAGGTGTGTCTGTCTTACAGGGACGTGGAGGAGAGACAGCTCCAGGGTGTCGAGTCGAAACAACCCTGATGTTTACCATTCTGAAGGTAGCCGTCAATGTCCAGACTTATAAAAACAGATTCACTCAAGCACCTACCTCTTGTTTTAATAGTACACCATTTATTTTTCAGTGACTTAAAGTCGTATAAATTAATGTAATGTTTAATTCACACTCCAATCAACAAGAACTTAGTTATCCCTGTCCTCTGCGGCTAGAAAACTACGAGTGGACTACATGGTTCAACGTGGATCACCCTGGAGGCCGCGGAGACTATGAGCAGCTGGACGCCATACGCTTCTATTACCGCACCAGGGTCTGTGATGTTCCTAAGGCCCTTGAAGCTAGAACCACTGACTGGGTTTCAGCCCGGGACACCGGGGAGGAGGTCCACGGTGACCCCACCGTGGGCTTCTGGTGCCTCAACGCTGAGCAGGCTCCAGGGCGCAACTGCTCCAACTATGCGGTTCGCTTCCTCTGTCCAAAAGGTTGGTCTCATGGGCCCCTCTATTCCTAAATTTGGCCTCATAATCCGTTCCTAAAGTTTGTCTGTGTGAAAGGTGGGCCTTGTCATACTCTTAAGTCTCTCTCAAAGGCCTGTCTTTCTATGGGAGAATCGCCAGGGACATTCTGGAATAAAATATAAACATCGGTCCTCCCTATTTTCACACCATTTTGCCCCAGGAGTGGTTGTTTGTGGTTGTTTGTAAACCTAACTCTTACCTTAACCCTAACCTTAATGGAGAACTCATGCCCCACCATAACCTCAACTAGAGATGAAAATTTCATCCAGAATGTCCCTGGTGACTCTCCCGGGATCAGGGAAGGGATCTAAAAAGATGCCGACTTGTTATTCTATCATAGGTACACTATAGCCTATTGTCAATGTCTGTCTCAGACAGACAGACAGACAGCCATGACTGACATCAGCACCATTATAACAGAGATAATCTATTTCCCATCAGACAACATCGGTGCAGCTCCGGGGGCCTGGGGCCCTTGGTCAGACTGGAGTCCATGCCCAGCCCAGTGTGGTCAGGTGGGGGTCCAGGTGCGCTCAAGGAGCTGCCAGTCCCAGTCTCTGCCCTGCAGTGGCCCTAAAATGGAGGGGAAAGCATGCAATGTACCAGAGTGCCCAAGAACAGGTGGGCTGGCCTTGGTTTAGTCATACAGACTCTTCTACAGTATGTTCTATCGTGATTTGGCTCAATTCAATTTAAACTGAATCAGTTCAAAATGTAAACAGAAATTGCAGTTTACTTACTAACTAACTTACTAAGTTGGATAGGACATCATTGTCATGCCAAAAGGTTGTCAATGTTTGAATTTTGATGATAATTAACCCCTTAATTGATTGAATTGAAAGTGAATTGAACCTTACCATCTTCTATTCACACAGTATAGTCCTGATCTCATCCGGCACATCAAAACAGTATTCCAGATAGGAATAGTAAACCCAATAAGAGAGAAATGGATTAAGGTGTCATATTGCTGTGGTGATTGTGTTGCTGGCCCTTTAGGTTGCTCCCTGCAGTGTGTGATGGGGAGGGTGAATGCTGAGTGTGAGGCCTGTATGTGTCAGGAGCATATCCTGCTGGGATCAGTCCGCAGTGCTGGGGGTCTCACCGCGCCAGGGGCAGCCATTCTCCGCTCTGGCAAACTACTCACCCTGACCGACCACAACGGACATTTCCGCATCCCCGGCATCTGTCCTGATGGCAACACCACCCTGACGGTCAGCCTCCAAGGCCACGCCCCACATAACGTCATCATACCCCACAGCTCTGAACACACCTCTGTCCTCAGCATTCAGATGGAGAGAGCAGGTACTGGAGCAGCCTGTAAGGGAACGCAAGAGAGTTGGGGGGTTACATCATTAGAATGGTTTAGACCAATACCCTGCACATTACTTGTTATTATTCTGTTGTACAGGTGTTATGACCATATGGTATGTAGAATGATTGGCACCCCTTGCAAATATGTTGACATGTCACTATTATATAGATAATCATGTATACTGAGAAAATTGTTTCAGACAATAACATTGGCACTCCAGACTTCAGTAACTACAAAAATATCTTAATGACAATAACAATAGCTACTATACATTTTCTGTTACATCATAGACCTTCACAGACCATGAGAACTCCATCCTTTTAAATTTGTTTCATCATGTTAGAGTCACAAACTACTTGCACCAAGCTCCTACCAATGGGATTTTACTCCGACAGCAGATTCAAAGCCCCAATTTTCAAATGCAGAGTGGAGAATCTGATTGACTTGATGATTGCACAAATGTCAACATTGTTAACTATCAAAGAAGCCCCAAACTTTCACCATCATTCCATCACACCACCTTTTTAATGTGTTCATCCTGGCAAATTTCTCCATTGAAGTCCAAAGGGAAATTTACCAGGAGGAATTCCCTGAAATTTAATCTTATTGTGCGTTAACATTATGGAATTTGAAAATGTCCTCAACATGATGTTATCCAGATTACATTTATACCATTAAGTTGTTATATAGTTCTGTGAAATGATGGGGAAAAATGGAATGGTTTAAAGCCTTACAGAGGGATCTATTGGACATTCAGTTAAGCTGAAGGCTTGGTCAAAGTAGAGTTTACAGTACAGCATATCAGGTGAAGTCCCCTTTTAAAATAGTACATGGGGCATTCCTATGTGAGGAGGCTGAAGTGTTTTTCTTCCTCTTGCATTGAACTGGTGTGCTGTAATCTTTCAGAGAAGCTTCATGTTGTGAACAACCCTCAGAGCAAAGTCAGGAGGGTGGGACAGACTGCTGCCTTCTGCTGCAAGGTGTCAGGATCCCCACAGCCAAACCAGTACCAATGGTAGGTTCTACCCAAAATATAGCCCATAGAGAATGTCATGCCATGGTCACTCAAATACATTCAACCCATACTGTAGATTTTGTTTTATCTCTCTCTCTCTCTCTCTCTCTGTCATGCATTCACACATACATACTCTCTCTCTCTCTGTCATACTCTTTTACACACACACACACACACACACACACACACACATTTGTGAAATTCAATAATGTATATCAAAATGATGATACATAATGATGTGTATTGTGCATGCATACTTCTGCTCAACAGTATTGTTTTTGTGAACCAACAGGTTTCATAACAGTAGCCTCCTGGAACAGCATTCTGACAGCACCTTGGTTCTGAAAGATCTACATGCTGACCAGGCTGGAGATTACCACTGCAGGGCCAGTGGCCCAACTGGATCCATCAAGACCAAACCAGCAACTCTCACTATCCTAGGTCTGCTCTCTCTGAAAACAAAATGACAAACTCACAAAGCATGGAACCACACGACACAGATAGAAATCAAGCGGGAGGAGGGGGCAATTAGCTGGCATTTAGTAATGCAATAGCAATAAAAAATATATATATTTAACTGTAACTGTCCCTAAGATTCTAAATATACGTAAAATAATAATAACTTAAGGCGAGGCATGGGTGGATAGGAACATTTTGAGATATTATTATATTTTGCCTCCACAACTGCTGTAGTTTCATAAAACATATATAGCAATCATCAATAGCAAATATAAATATTACATTTTTGCATTTTTGTACAAGCTTCATGTATACCAAGCTACTGAAAAAAAGTTAATGGCCATTTTCTCAAAATAACATTTTCCCTTCATGCAAAACACTTTTTTTTCACTTTAACTTGTAGACACTACCACCAAATTTGAATTATTGAATAATTATTTATTAATTATTTATTTGGTTATCTGCAGAGGCTTTTTATATATATATATATATACTGTTTGTGATTTCCATATATATATATATATATATATACATTTATTTATTTATTTATTTATTTATTTTATAACTGACGATAGACACACAATTTTCAAAAACTCCTCTGAAAATTAGCTACCAACTATTTAGTTATTGTGTTCTAACTAACATGCAAATTTAAAAAAAAATCTTTTAATGAAATATTAGCTAATTTTCCTATTCAACTGTGGTACCTCTCCATAACATTTTATTTTCTACCTCTTTCTCACAGGTAAAAACGAGCCCTCATGTAATCCCACGCCTGAATCCCACCTCATCCGTCTACCTCATGACTGCTATCAAAACAGCTCCGACTCATTCTACTACGATGTGGGCAAGTGCCCTGCAGGCACATGTGCTGGACAGCTGGACAATGGTATCAGGTGTAAGGACAGTGTGGCTTATTGCTGTGGGGTGGCAAAAATGGAGGAGAGGCAGCTAACATGTCAAGGCTACCAGCTACCCACCATGGTGGTGACCGAGTGTGGCTGCCAGAGATGCGTCGAAACCAAAGCCATAGTGCGTGGTATAGCCATTGCTGCAGACACTGGGGAACCGATGAGGTTTGGTCACATATTCATGAATGGAGTCAGGGTAAGCCGCACAGGCTATAAAGGTACCTTCTCCATCCAGGTCCCTCCGGACACAGAGAGGCTGGTGCTGACCTTTGTGGACAACATGCAGAAGTTTGTCAACACCACCAAGGTACTCCCATTTAACACCAGAGGTGGCGCTGTCTACCATGAGATCAAACTTCTGAGGAAGAAGGCCCCAGTGACCATCAGCTCCATAGAAACCAACACTCTAGAGTTGGGAGAGGTAGAGGGCCAGGAGCCCATGGCTCAAATCGAGATTCCTCCCAACACCTTCTACAAGCAGAATGGTGAGGTCTTCATGGGTAATGTCAAGGCGAGTGTAACTTTTCTGGATCCAAGAGATGTGTCCACAGCAGCAGCTGCTCAAAGTGATCTAAACTTTGTGGGAGATGAGGGTGACACCCTTCCACTGAGGACCTATGGGATGTTCTCAGTGGACTTCAGTGATGAGGAAGCTGGTGAGCCTCTTAACGCAGGTGAGGTAAAGGTGTTCTTGGATTCTGCCCAGGTGAAGATGCCTGAGCACCTCAACAACATGAAGCTTTGGTCCCTGAATCCTGAGACTGGGCTGTGGGAAGAGGAGGGCAGTCTTCAGATGGAGAAGAAAAAAAGAGGGAAAAGAGAGGAGAGAACCTTCCTGATCGGTAACATGGAGATTAGAGAGAGGCGTCTGTTTAACCTGGATGTCCCAGAGAACCGGAGGTGTTATGTGAAGGTGAGGGCTTTCCGCAGCGAGCGATTCATGCCCAGTGAGCAGGTGGAGGGTGTGGTAGTGAGTCTTATTAACATGGAGCCCTCTGCTGGTTATTCCTCAAACCCACGTACCTGGGGTCGTTTTGATAGTGTCATCACTGGTACCAACGGAGCCTGTCTGCCAGCCTTTTGTGATGAGCAGAAAGCTGATGCTTACTCCGCCTATGTCATGGCCAACCTAGGAGGAGAAGAGCTGGAGGCTGTCCCATCTGCTCCCAAACTCAATCCCAACCTTGTTGGAGTCCCTCAGCCCTACCTTGGAAAACTGAATTACAGGAGATCTGACCATGAAGACCCCAGAGTGAAGAAGACAGCATTCAGCATTAATGTGGCGAAACCAAGCCCCAACACAGCTGAGGAAGCCAACGGGCCTGTGTACTCCTTTGAGAATCTGAAAGAATGCGAAGAGGCCCCATTCAGTGCACCACACTTCCGTTTCTCCAGGGTGGAGGGAGACCGCTATGACTACAACACAGTGCCGTTCAATGAAGATGACCCTATGAGCTGGACAGAGGACTACCTGAGCTGGTGGCCCAAGCCCATGGAATACCGGGCCTGCTACATCAAAGTCAAGATCAACAGCCCTCACGAGATCAACGTACGGTCCCGCAATATGGGCGGCACCCACCCCAAAACAGTCGGCCAGCTGTATGGTCTGCGTGACACACGTAGTATCCGTGACATGGACCAGAATACCGTATCAGCAGTGTGCCTGGAGTTCAAGTGCAGTGGGATGCTATACGATCAGGACCGTGTAGACCGCACCCTGGTGAAGGTCATCCCCCAGGGCAGCTGCAAGAGAGACAATGTCAACACCATGCTTCAGGAGTACCTGGTCAACCACCTGCCCTTAGCAGTCAACAACGACACCAACGAGTTCACCATGCTCGCGCCCCTTGACCCTCTGGGCCACAACTACGGAATCTACACAGTGACAGACCAGGACCCGCGCACAGCCAAAGAGATCGCCCTTGGCCGCTGCTTTGATGGCACGTCTGACGGCACATCCCGTGTCATGAAGAGCAACGAAGGTGTCGCACTGACTTTCACATGTGGCGACAAGGAAGTGACACGCCAAAGCGTGTTCCAGGCCCTGCAGAATTCCCAAGGTCAGTCGGTCACAAGCGTGGTGAGAGGAGAGAGCAGGCAGACTCGTCGCCGGCAAAGGGGAGGAGGGTCCAACGCGCTCCGCAGCAGTCGTAGACGCAGCACCAGGAACCCTACTGGAACACGCACACAGACCACAGGCTAGACAGAAAAACAACATGGCAGGTCAGCACTCCCTACATCATGTGGAGATCAGAGTGGGTGTTAGCCCTTTGTTATGATTCCATTCAAACTGTACTGTTTTATATTAACCTAGGTTTCAATGCAATGCTTATGTGGCTAACATTCAGAAATGGAAAAAAGGTATTTACAGCAGGTATACCCAGGAGAAATTTGAGGGAATTTGTGTATGTTACAGCAAATATTATGCATTTTTCACCTGTACTGTGATATTTACTTGAAATTGTAAATAGTATATTTATTACACATGCCATAAAAGTTTGTAACCAGTGAGTTGTGTCTAAACTTTATTAAATGGGGAAAAAGTCTATTATGTTTCATCAACTTATCCAGCCTTTCTATTATGGATATTCTGAAATATGTTGCAGTTACTTGACAATTAGTTGCTGTTATTCTTCTAACAATTAATCCATATTGGAATCCTTCTGAACTATTTGAAGCGTGTGAGGCTTTGCCTGCTTCAGTGACATGTTAAATGAGAATAAAATATTAAGAGTGGTCCAATATTTATGGGAATAGTCAAAATCCCAATTAACTGCCAAAGGCAGGGCATGTAATGGAAAAGCACTCGCCTTCATCCATTTCTATACTAAGAAATGCGTAACCCATATTTGAATATGTAAGATGGAGAGCAACTTTCATCTTAAATTTCCAGATGAACAATGCTTTCAGACCTAATTATCCAAAGACGGCAAACTTAAGTGTTAATTCATAGTCAAACACAAAAGAGGTCGAGTACTTTCAGGTGATCTGTCACATTCATGCTCCCAAGTGGTTTGTATTACAGCTGCAAATTCATGCAGTCAAAAGTTTGTAAGACTTGACTCTTCATCTGAATTCATTCAAGCCTTATTAACTCACAATAATAGTTGCATCATGGAATGTCACCTTGATATTAGTCATCAAAACCTTATTATAAATAACAAGCAGAACAATGTATCCTTTCAACCAGTGATTTATTAAATTAGATGCATATAAAACACTGCAGATGCTGGTATCTTCCATGTTGTAATTGTCCAATTGCCCTTTTCACTTTGAAACTGGTCAATTACTAGAAAAGAGGAGTAATAAGCCCCTTCCTACTTACTACAGCCCATATGAAGACACTGTGGGGTTAAGCCCATAAGCCCCCGCTCCTCATCACACTTGATACAAGCCTGCAGAAGCAATGATTAGGAGACCAGTTGGAACAAGTTGAACAACTTGCCTGATCCATACATAATCTGCATTAGTAGAAATCAAATTAGTAAATTACATTTTTTTTGTCATGCACAAAAAATACCTATAAGCACTCTTTGCTTCAAAATTTCAAGGATATTCCAGAGATGTATCCAGAAAATGGCTGAGGTTTGAAGTCATGTAATTTATTACACTTGTCTATCCCCTGTATCTTACAGTGAATTCATTTGTTCTCTGTAAAATTCCAACTACTACTAATATGTAGTGTTTCAAAGAATCAACAATGTGACTTTCCAAGGATACAGATGAAATCGTGTGGAATAGTTTTCTGTATTTGGCAACCAAAGTTATAGATACTATATACTTTCCTGTTATAAACCCATCTACAGGTAAAGTGAGAGACCTGTAATATTTACAGACATTCCAGGTGAAGAAATTTGCATAGAACCTCATATGTGTCTATGTCACTACACTTAAAACTGCAATACTTCATCTGCCTTTTTGACAGGAGCAACATTTTCCTAAATCAAAAATGTGCCCTACAAAACACAGACAACAGCAGTTAAAATGTTTTCTTTGTTGAAGCTGGGTCACCCAACAGATAGTAAATGATGCGAGTTCAGTTGTCTAACTTGTTTAAGTTTGCTGGAGGCTGAATGAGACAGAGAAAAGGCAATCCCATGTGTATGAACATAAAGAGGTGGTGAGACTGGATGTTCCCTGGTATAGTCCCTCTGGTCATTGAAGCAAAATGTAGGGGGCAACACATAGTTCAGGTTTTCCAGGATGGCACTGGACAGCATGAGAAGGTACAGCTGCATTTCTGAGGGTCGGGAGGGGGAAAGGGCAGTGGAGAAGGAGCCGGCGTCACATGAAGTCCTCATAGTCTTGGGTATAGCCACCATCAAACTCTGCATAATCAAGGTCATCTCTCATCTTTGCTTTCAAACCACCACCGGCTAAGACTCCTTTCTTCTTCTTCTTTCCTTTGTTTTGCTGCGAAAGGAAATATGACAACTTAATTCTAAACAGGATTTTCGCATGAATATCTTGCTGTGTAATAATCTGTAATGATACTTTCTAATGCTAGCAATACACTTCCACTTCATTTGGTCCTGGTTCTCAGGCTCATTTTCTCCTGAAAAATCCCTTCTGATAAGACACAAGACTGGTAAATTATACTAACAAAAAACAGCTCACATATTGTAGATTAGATGGTCATTCATTCATTAAACAATGCTTTATTGGAGCCCTCCCCCCTTGCTGAAACAGATGCAATAGAAAAAAGAAAAACCTGCATACCACTTAACACAACTGCAGAATTGCTCAACTAAAAGAAAAGGAACTATGATTACCTTGTGGTATTACCACAACTCTGAAGGATACCTAGGGTAGACAGCACCCTCTACAAATAGAAGCTACCAATCAGGAAAACAATTAAATATAATTCACTTACTTTTTCTTGTTTCTGTTTTTCACTAAGTAACACCGTCAGGGAAGTGCTGATTTTCTTCAAGTCTTCCACTTCCACTGTGAAAGTGAAAAGACAATTCAGATAGGCCCAGTATGCAAGTGCAAGGTTTTCAGTCATAATATTGTAAAAACTGGGAACGACCAGCATTGTTAAGTATGAAATTCCCATGTACAGGATGTTAAACTTACATGAAATACAGAGCTCCCTAAACAAGGAATCCAAGAAATTTGAATAATGCACAGACTTTTCAAACTGGCATATCTTCTCTTTCAGCAATTTTTCAAACTCTGTGAAGTCATCTTTGGAGGATGGACACATGGCATCAATTCCTGTGACATTATTTGTGGTGGTGGTGGTGGCTGTTGGGGGGGGGGGGGTGAGG
>OMKL01042761.1:5479-20456 GCA_900302295.1 Parasudis fraserbrunneri
TGAGGAAAGGTCATGGGGCCACCAAAACCAATAGGATTCTTCCTCTAGGGGTCATGGATGTGCACAGCAAATTTGAAAAGATGCAAACAAAAGGTACTTGAGATACACCAACCTGATAGTGGCGCTAGAGGAAAGGTCATGGGGTCACCAAAATCAATAGAGTTCATCCTATAGTGGTCATGAATGTGCACCACAAATTTGAAAAGATTTGAATGAAAGCTATTCGAGTTATTGCGTTCACAAGTAGGATATGAATGTTTGGCCTGATGGTGGCGCTAGAGGAAAGGACATGAGGTCACCAAATTCAGGATACTTCTTCCGTTAGGGGTCATCAATGTGCACAGCAAATTTGAACAGATTTGAATGAAAGCTATTTGAGTTATCGCATTAACACGAAAAATACTATCCCCGACACTTGTCGTTTGGGGATATAATTTAAAAAAGGGTAACAGCTTTCACCTGAATTTACCTGGCCAATGTATTTCATAGAAAGAGCAGATGTTCATACTATTTTGTACCCTCAGTGTGCGCCACCATTCTCGAAATGAGAGTCCAGTGCACTTTGTTTTCTCTCTATAAAACCTGAGTCCATTTGCCTGTTACGACATAAAACAGAATCACAAATGAGGATTCATATGTTTTTTTTTTTAAAGGATGTGAAATCAGGGCAAGTAAACTCTGTTGATTTCAAGCTAGGAAGTACATGTACATAGGGAGATAATCAACTACAGCTCAGCCAGAAACCAAACAAGAGAGCTTGCTTTACAGTGGCCAATAATGAGGTTCGGCCGAAAGCCTTTCTCTTTCAAGAACATGCAATAGTGCAGTCATCTGAAATACTGGTTCATCGTAGACATTAGCAAGTTGGAGAGAAAAGAGGCAAAATCACTGAATCATATTGAGGTCCCCCATATAATTTCAGATTTATTTACCTATAATGACCCTTTATAAAACATACGCCAGGAGACTTTCCCCTCATTGCTTATTCTGTGGGAACCATTACGATAATGGTTAATGGTCCCGCTAAAAGAGTAATTGAACAGAAGAGCAGTCACTAGGTTTTCTGATTTAATGTTTATGACTTCATAACTCCTGCCAATAGATTCCGGCAGGGGCCAAACTATTTCATTCGCTTATGTAACTTGTTTATATCCTGTTCCCAACAAATGGCTGAGTGAGGAGCCATCCTACATGTTATGGAATGCAGAGTGCACCGTGCTCCAGCCCTGTGGAGCCTCAGAGGGAGAGTGATGCTAACTCGGCCCCCCCAAGGGCTCTCATTGTCCCTCTGACAAATGAAATGTGCGAGTGCATTATCTGTGTTATGATTTAAGAGTGAAAGCCGGCGTCTTCTAAGCAGCAGGGAGTCACGCATTCTTAACATGCAGCTCAAGTGAGGGCGAGATAGTGCAAAAGCGCCGTCTGCCCCAAAGGGCACTTCAGTGTAATAGCATAGCATTCCAGGAGTGGATCCCTAAGACAAGGGGGAAATATTCTATGGCTTTATCCTGGTATTAGCTCAGTTCAAGGGGCATGGGATACAGTATTATTACCCACTGATCTGTATGATCACAAAAAGATTTGGCAGAGGAATTGTTCTCGGTGGAGTTATGACTGACGGAGCTGAGACGAGGTCGAGTCTGAGAGTACACTTCTGAATAAAACAAAGAATAAATGTCCATGCAGTAGACCGGTGTGAACCACTTCCAAGTACGGTCTTGAACTGACTAGGCTCTCGGAGCTCAGGTTCTTTATGTATGCTTCTTTTTCAGCTCTTCATATCAGCAACAGAACATGGTTTGAAAGAGGTTTTTATGGAAAATGATAAATAATCAGAGGTATCAAGGTAAGAACAGACATTAATTAATAACATTTTACCCTTGGAAACTCAAAGTGCCACTTAAATCGAAAATTGGCTCAAACTGTCATTTCAGTATTATTTACTGTGTCTAGGCTTGTAAATTAAGTAAATTGGTCTGCCTTGAAACAATTGAGTGGAGTGACTTAAACTGTGACCCTGTGACTTAAACCTCAATCCCGTTGTACAAAGAAACACAAACATTTATTTGCTAAGATTGTATAGCCTACTTCTGAAAGATCAAACTCCTTGATGGCAGTATTCTTAAGCAGAATACAATTGTGTCCTCAATTGTTTCCCCGAGTCCAAGATTCAGCCATAGGCCCTTGACTAGCAGGGCTACTTAAGGAAAACTATGCCTCACCCTCCCTTTCTCGGGGATGGAAGTGTTTTGGAGGTGGGTTGTCAGATCAGATACTGGCTGCCTTGGTCTACGTGACGTCCTCGAGGATAAGTAATGTCCCTGCTGCCTGTATCACACAGTCACACAGAGAGACACTCCACTCATCTCTCCTTTAGAATGGAGCTGCCTGCTCCCATGCCCATTTACACCTCAGCAGATCTGTATCTCTGGACCTCATCCAGACCAACAAGCAGAGACGATTGGAGAAGGGATGAGATAGATGAAAAATTGTATAATGAAAAGATGGCATAAAATCAAGTGCTATTGAGTAGCTGCAATGTCTCAGCGAGGCTTCGATAGGATCAGTTGGAGGAGGCCACAGGAAATACTGCAAATTTCCGAGGCTGTCTGTACTTTGTATGCATTGCAGGGGCTGATGCCTATCTGTGGAGCTTTTGAAATAACAAGGATCTGAAGCCCTGTGTTCCAATCTCATAACTAGATCCCATGGCAGTAATGACCAGAACGTGCGAGGTCAGGGGGTGGAACGATGCTCAAGTTTGCTGTTTGAGTTGAGTAATTAGTTTGTGAAATGTAAAGAAATTATGCAAAGTGTAATGAGCACGACCATGAAATTATAAATATGAAAGGTTAGGCTGTTGAGAAATAGTTTGGGCAAAGACGACAATACACTATGTGTTGGGGGAAATTCCCCATAGGTTCCAAACATTAGGTGTGATTTTTCATTGTATGACACCTTTGCTATATTCTCTCATATCTTTGAATAAATTCCCCCTCCCAACCTATAAGTGAAGTGTGACATATTCATCAATGTGGTCTCCAAAGCTCAGACGAGTGCTGTGACTAATATGGCTGTAAATCCCTAAGTATCTGCCATTCTGTTATCATTTAATCTTATCTATCATGGCACACCTGAGCTATCTTCTTCTCTCACATTCTTTTCTTTAGATTTTCTCCCTGATTCATGAAGTGTGACATATCTGTCAATAGACTCTCAAAGGCAGAGATGAGCGGCGTGACTAATGTGACTGCAAATCTCTAAGTATCTAACTATTGTTCCGTTCACATTCATTTCTATTGTTTTCCGGCGGTGTGTCTGAGTGAAATGCATTATTTGATTTCTCATGCATGTAATTACTTGTATGTGAATTGTATCCACAATCAGTGTATGGGCTTTAATGATATGTTATGGTATATGTGTGTATCTTCCACACTTGTCAACTGGGGGGGGGGTTGACCACATTTTTATTTTCATTTTTTTTATTTCTTTTATTTTTATCATCCTCCCCCTGGTAGCTGTCTTATCGTGGCTCACAAACTGATGAGGACGGGATGCAGTGGGAGCCTTGCTGAGAGAACACTCCAGCAGCAGTGTGATTATCCTAACAAGAGATAGGGACTCTCAGAGGGGAAGAAACCTGACCAGCGGAGCTCTTGTAAAGGAATGCCTGATACAAGGGGCTAGAAGAGCAATGTCTGATAACTGGGCTTGAATGTATTATGCAGCACCCATGTGTATAGCTTTTCTTTTTAGATTAACTCTTTGCCACCAAGATATGCCACAAACGGACAAGACTTAGATCATGACAATAAGATATTCATCTGCCCTTTTGACAGTTTATTTGTTCATTCTTTCAAAGGAAATCCCTTTAAAACTTAGTTGCATCATGGGAACACTCTTTCATTGACTTACATGTTCTGGTCCCTGGAAGCAGATCCTGCACACAGGCGTCCTGAAGCCACTCTCAGTGTAGCTGGTGAGTGAGAATCTCTCCTCCAGCTTGCCCTTTGAGCAGTCATCAGTGGAGCTGCTGCAGCCGCGCAGGGCCGCCGACAGCTCTGCCGCATCAACCCAGCAAGCCACCTGGCTGTCTGCCCCCGGCCCAGTGGCTCCTCCTGCAGGTGGGGTAGTCCAGTCACCTGCGTGCAGATGGCCCCCCACTAAGGTGTTGTTGTTGTCAGGCACACTGACGCCTGAAAGGACGTTCCCGCCTGTCTCATGGCTCTCAGTCGGTTGTCCACTCATAGGGGTCAGTGGAGGCAGCGGTGTCGATGGTGCCGGTGGCCCGAGAAGGAGCACCCTCAGGTCACTGAGCAAGACGCAACAGCGGCTTTTCAGCATGCCCTGGCTGCGCAGCATCAGTCTGGCTCCGACTAAAGATTCACAGCACCATATAATGACACTGGAGGCAAACAACATGTGCCCCCGTCATAGGCAGGCACTTCTTTATACGTCTTGGGGGAAAGGTTTTCCAGTGTGTAAACAATTGTTTGTGGGGATCTGAGAGGAGATTTTAGTTTTCTATGTAGATATGTCTATTTTCTCTTATGGCTATATTTTATTTTTTCCATTAAATCCAAAACGAATATAGATTCCATCGATGCAAACAAGTGTCTGAAGCCATTAAGTTCATTAAATGAATAGCTAAAAGGGAAAAAGTAAAATGTTAGATTGATAGGAACGCGCATTCAAATAATTCGGCCATGTCTCGTTCACTCAAATGTCCACGGTCGATGTCATTATTTATAACAGCCAACTATAAACTATCTGGACATTCTTTTCCCCCTCCAGGTTCACGTTCAGTGCAGAAGCCTAGCTGGGATAACACAATCGCAATTTAAGAAATGTAAAAAGCAATGAAAACAATCAACCTTAACATCCTGATACTCAGCAATATTCAATGAAAGCCTCTTTAATTTGATTAGTAGAACCCAATTAGTAGAAGTCCTGCTTTCTCTAAGCAAATAAAATGATTCGATCATTCAATCAAATATCTCTTACCTGGAGAGCTACACAGATTTCCATACTCATAATCTCCGTTTTCCTCCCTTCAGGCTATTTTGATAGATTCCAAGTCAGCCTGCATATAACTGACATGTCTATTTGCAGGTTTTATTCCCAAATACCGATTTTCCATTTTAAGTAACTAGTCGCTGCGTTTAAATCCATTAATTCGACTCCAGCACGATTTTCGGACTGTCCTAATTGCAGGTGAATGCACTCGTAACCCAGGAATTATCTGTAATCACTGGATGCTGAATTGGTGCTGCAGCTTCAGCACCACGATTCCTGGGACAGCTCCCAAGCGCGGCACGTCATCACAGCACAGTGATGCAAGCGGCGCGCGAGCCAACGAACACTTCCGCAACTCTTGAGAAGCAAGTTCAGGAGAAAAGTGGAGTGATATAACTAACGTTAGTAACAGAAATACAGGAAAATAACGACCAGTTATCTTAAACTCTCAGTACCCGTGCCATGAATGCGACTGATGGTGTGTGTCGTGGGTCTGTGGCACAAAAGAAAGCCTTGTTGCGCTTGTGAGCATTCAATGTATGCTTGCTACATACAATACACTGTCGCCATGGTGGTTCAGAATAAAATGCACAAAACCGCAGGAATCAGACAGAAGATCGCTCAACGTTTCAGCAGTTACATGTGCCTGTTGTTATGATACGTCATTTCCTACGCGGCAGAAACGCGCTACAATTATCAAGCGAGATGACAACTTTTTAGTTAGGAATCCCTCTCTCTTCATCTTTATGTCAGAATGTTCGGTTGATTCGCACTCGCAGATGCATCTGTAACCAAAGTCTTCGTAACTAGCGTTATGTTGTTTCGCCATTAAATGTGTGTTGAGGGAGATTAATGTTACAGCTGTTGCTAGTTTTTGCATTTGGTTAGCTAGCCTTCTCGCTAGCTACTAGTGCTATCTTGCGTATTACAAACTTTGCTAACACTGGGTTAACTGTTGACGATAACGTTCGCTATCTGTTAAAAAAGGTAACGGAACATTGACTGGATTACAGACCTGACTGATTCAGTGATCTAGTAGCATTGGTCAAAGTAGAGCTTGATTACAGGCCAGTCACATACGTGGATGACTGAGGCGTGTGGGGAGTGAGCTAATGTCTAACATAAGTTATTGCAGCTAGTTGACCGTAGTTAACGTCAATCATGTCTAATCATTTGACTGCAGAACAGCAGCAAAAGATTGAGGAAAACAGACAGAAAGCTTTAGCGAGAAGAGCACAACGACTTGACCAGGCCACCACCACCACCAATCAGCAAACCTTACCAGGCTACAACAACACTTCAAGTAACTCTCATCACAGTGCCCCTCCTGCTCACTCTGGTTCTTCTACTTTAGCTAATCGACCCGGACAATTTATTCCGCCCTTAAAGAAAGTCTCACAGAACCATATTCCCCCAATCCAAGACAAAAAGCCTCAGCAGTTATCTGGCTTGGGGAAGCAAAATGAGCAGAGTTCTTTCTATTACTCTGCCCCTTCTAGACAGGTAAGACCTGACCACTTGAACTTATGAAGCTGTAGTTTTTGCCACTGTACCGTCGGATGGAGTAGCTTGCATTGTGTCTTTATGTATTGCATGGTGTCTCTTTCCATAGATACAAGTAATAGATGCACTTCCTCAGTCAAAAGGTCAGCAAGTGGGAAGCCCTGGTCTGGCAGTTGGAGGGAGCTTCGCTGTGAATCCTCATGAACAAAAGCCCAGCGTTACCTCTAATTGCCCCGTTGGTGCAGTCAGCTCATTCTACAAACAAGGAAGTAAATCATCTGTCCATATTCCTGGGGCACAGGGTTCCTCAAACTCTGCAAATGTGAATGCTGTACCTGCAAAAAAGCCTGCCGTCTCCGTGAGAGGAAAATGTGTCCCTCACACAGAGGACCGCTTCAGAGTAGAAGTCGGCTACCACGCAGAACTCATTGCTGTTTTCAAAACCATCCCCTCCAAGACCTATGGTAAGGGTCTGCCAGTGGCATGCACAGTGGGGTGCCGGGGCTGCAACTGCCTCTGCCCGTTTTGTCTAGGTCCCAGAGTGCCCTTTTCAGATTGAGAATTAAAATGTTGCACTTAAACATTGCTGGCATCTACTTCCTGGCTGAAGGGGTGCCCTAAAAAGACACTTTCAATGTGTAATGGGATGCTGCGCAGGTGAATCTCTCCAAGGAAAATGCATTGAGTGCTCTATGGCATGAATGCATGCAATGTATGGAATCTCAGCCGTTCTAGGGCTACCCCTGTCCCCAAAAAGGCCAGGCACTCTACTGTTCTTAACCACTCTTTAACATACCCATTTCTTTAGAGTTGTTATTCAGACAAATCACTGGTGGCAGAATATTCTTATTTTGAAGGTTCTAACTGAAATTTCTGTGCATGTGTTTAGCAAAATGTTGTCCTTTTGTGTATTTCAGACCCTGCAACAAAGATTTGGAACTTTAGTCTTGAGGACTATAGACCGCTAAGTATGTACAATTTAACACATCGAAATAAAATTTTCAATGCATGCTAATTTTGCCGTATCAATTAGTTATTGTTATAGACTGAACCTGGCCATATATCAAGCAGACATGTACTGCACATACAATAAGCAGTATAACTTAAAAGGTGTAAGGAACTGTAATTAAAGGTGATACAGAAGATGGCCCCCTTGCTATTTCTGCATATCCCTTACTCTTATCTCTGTTATAGTGGAGGAAGCAGCAGCCATCTCCTCTGTGTCCCTGAGGCCTCTGGAGGGGATGGAGGCAGTGGACGTGGCGGCAGCCTCGAGCCGCGCTCGTGATGGTGCAGCACTGGGGGCCCTGCTGAAACTGTGTAATGGCTGGCAGAAGCCTGGAGCCATAGTCCAAGGCCAGTGCCTTCTGGTGTCCCGGTCAAAATTCGAGGTCGACATTGGCTACCACGTCGATGTCATAGCTGCCTTCAAGCAGATGCCAACCAAAAACTATGGTAAGAGTTAAATAAGTCATGATACTTTCCCCTCCAGTATACTGTGACTGTTGTTCCTGCTTGCTTTTATTTGTAAAAAGAAGAGAAATAGTCTCTTACTCCAACCTCCAATTGGAGAGAGTTTAGCCTGACAAGTCAGACCCATGGAACGCTACGCAAGCTAGCTCTTCATTTGGTCTGAAAGCAGCACATTGAGAAATAAACAAATGGCCTCCTGGTGAAAATGGTCATCAATATAGTCACTTTGACTTACTGTGGTGGCATGTTGCGGTCTTGTCTCTCATACCGCAATTAATTGACGGTGATGTCATCTCAGTAAAGTAAAGGAAAAAGACGATTTCTCAATTTCTCTGTGCTAGCCAACAATTCTCCATAATGTAATTCGGCCTTGTGCACATGTAGATAAACACCAATATAATAACCCCTGTATGCACACTGACAGCCCGTTGCCTTGGTGATAGAGAAATGGAGAAATTGTCTTTGATGGCATTGCCAGGAATTAATTGCAGGATGAGAGGCAAGACCCCAACACGCCACCACACTAAGTCAAAGTGACTTTATTGATGACCATTTTCACCGGGAGGCCATTTGTTTATTTCTCAATGTGCTGCTTTCAGATCCAATGGAGAGCTAGCTTGCTTAGCGTTCCGTGGGTCTGACGTGTCAGGCTAGAGAGAAGTGTGTGTAACTATTTTTGCTGTTTCTATCATCGATGTGCTTCAGTAGTCAGCACCTCAGTCTCCTGGGTGTATGAACTTTGTTTAATACTACTTGCATTCTATAACATAAGCACTAGCTGCAGTTCTAAATTTGTTTTTGTTTTTTTCCGGTCGGGGGTTAGACACGAAAACAAGGAAGTGGAGCTTCTCGCTCGAAGATTATAAAAGACTCAGTAAGTAATATCCCTTTTATATTATTTCTGTTAGCATTTTGCCCGTGTGTTCCTGTACTCTGCTGTTCTGCCCTGTTCTGTTCTTTTGAGTGCCATCTTGTCTTGACTGCTCTGTGTTCCGTACCCAGTGGACACCCTCAGTGGGATAGCAGCAGTGGAGGTGGAGCCTCTGCCCCGGGCTGTGATCCAGGCTTTCTCAGCCAGGTTTGACGGGACTCCAGCCAGGTCATTAGAGGTCCCTGAGGCAGACCTGTCCAGCATCGACCCTTCTCTCACATGCAGCCTCATGCCCTTCCAGAGGGAGGGAGTCAAGTGGGTGCCATCAGTCCGCAATTAGTGCTCATGCTCTAGCTGTGTGATGCAGCCAACCGCCCTGTCAATACTTGACTTTTGCTCTATATTTTTGAAGGAAGTGATCTTGGTCATACTAAGACATTTTGTGTGGTTGTCGTTGCAGGGATGTGATTTACAGTTTCTCTTAAGGGTTTTAGGTGTTTTGAAATCCTATAAAGAAACTGAAAATCAAATCCCTGCAACTATAAGCAAACAAAATATCCTATTGTGAACAAGATCACTTTCTTCATATAAGAATGAGCAAAAATATAGACCCAATATCTTTCCACAAGTATTGACGAAACAGCTCCCATTAACATCTTCCCTTAGTTGGTCTTTCTCTATGACTTAACTATGTTGTATTAGTAGCATTTCTTTAGTATGACCTGCTTTGCATCAATGTATAGCCATTAGTATTCCCATTCTGTGATTGTCTCCACAGTTTTGCAGTGTCTAAAGAAGGCCGTCTTCTCCTGGCTGATGACATGGGACTGGGGAAGACTGTCCAAGCCATCTGCATAGCAGCCTACTACAGGAAGGAGTGGCCCCTACTGGTGGTAGCTCCGTCCTCTGTACGCTTCACCTGGGCTGAGGTAAAAAAAAAAAAAATCTGCAGACTTATCTAGTTAATCATATTCTCATTTATTAGGTTACACCACATAGCCAAAAATTCACCCTAAAGAATTAGCCAAAAATAACCATCTCTTCATTGTTTTGGGAGAATCCTATCGCTTTGTTTCCGTTTAGGACAAACTGTCTGAATGCCATTATTTGGACGGTATTTAGTCAATAGACAGACTCTTAGTGGTATGCTTTCAATCTACCTCTCTAGTGCCGTTAGAGAATGGCTATTCCCTGCACATAACAATACTGGTTTCTGCTTAAAGTGCTGTGTATTTGTGGAATCTTAATGCCGTCCCCATAGATTGGTAGCACACTGGTAGGTAATTTGTCTTGAGGAAAGAAGACAGCAATATTGAATTTCATGCATCCATTTCTTTCTCAAGGGTGCAGTTGGTAATTTGAACGATGAATCATTCTTTTGGCATGAGTGGCTGACATTTTTTTAAGTACTGTGCTGTTTGTTTATTTATTTATTTATCAGGCTACTTTCAGATCCGGTCTTTCAGTAAGATTCGTTTTACCTGACATGAAAGCTTTAAAGTCTGTAATATGTTGTTTACATAGCATTCTGCCTCAGGCCTTTTTGTCCCGGTTTTCCCCTCATGTAGACAGATTCTATGCTGGCTAGTTTGAGAGTTAATTTCAAAATTCTCAGAGTGCTCCACATTGGTCTGTTTATTCTCCGCTTAACAAGCAATGAGAGCAGCAGCTGGCTACAGTAGTTTTCATATTTTCAAACAAACTCTCATCATCAGCCTTCCTCTTCTTCTTCTTCTAAAAAGAAATCCACTGTGGAATCCAGTCCCCCCCAATCAGATGTTTTAATCAAAGACGCCATCCCAGTAAAGGACATTGACTTGTGTTTCTGGCTTGGTTCTTATTTGGGCTGTTTTATGTTCTGCACGTAGCCAAGTATGAGTTAAAGCCAGGTGGACAGGCGCATGGCGACTGAGGAAATTAATTGTCAGATACAGTTGTGCCAAAATAGATATTTATCTGACACTACATGATTGGTTGTTTGGAAAGAGAGACACTGTAGTATTTGTTAGGCTCAATTATTAATCATTGGCAAGCTCTGAAGTAACTGTCACTCACAAAACTATCTTTATAAATAATAGTCTTTGCTTTAGGCTGCTTTGAATACCAGATGGGTGGGGTTTACCCTGTTCCAGAACAATTCAGATGGTGTCCTCTACAGTGTCAATCACAAAAAATATATGTAATTGTCTTTCAAATAGTCAAAACCTTTTGGCTGTCATCTGGTACTGCAAGCAGGTTAAAACAAACTAACATCAAGCCTCCTTCCTTCATTTAAAAAAAATTGTTCTGTTATGAACTAGCCGCCAAATAAACACTTAAAACTTTTGACATGGTTCATGTCTTTTGATGATACTGTAGTTTATATTCTTTCTCCAAAGTGGACTCTCTTGACCTTCTATGGTTATGTACAGCAGCACTTTTCCTGTGTCTTTTTGTATCAATTACATCACAACTTACGGGCAAACACTGCCCCGCTCTCGTCTTTTGATCTGTAGGCCTTCAGACGCTGGCTTCCCTCCGTGCTTCCCGACAGCATCAACGTGGTGGTGAAGGCCAAGGACAACCTGCGCTCCGGTCTGGTCAACATCATCAGCTACGACCTCCTCAGCAAGATAGACAAGCAGCAGCCAGGCAACCCCTTCAACGTGCTCATCATGGTCAGCACCTGCCCGGTCCGGTTGAATAGCAATTCAGTTGACTTTATGCATGTTTAACTGGTTGATTGATTCGGTGATTGATTTTTGGATCGATTGGTATTCCTTTTGAATCCAAGGAGGGTGAGGAAATTACTTTGTATTCTGTGTGTAATGTTAGCTCTTAATTCTGCCATTTTTCGCAGGACGAGTCCCACTTTCTGAAGAACATGAAGACGGCCCGCTGCAGAGCAGCTCTGCC
Source organism: Parasudis fraserbrunneri (assembly GCA_900302295.1). Classification (NCBI taxonomy): domain Eukaryota; kingdom Metazoa; phylum Chordata; class Actinopteri; order Aulopiformes; family Chlorophthalmidae; genus Parasudis; species Parasudis fraserbrunneri. The sequence goes on from OMKL01042761.1 coordinate 17,238, forward strand.
TCTGTTGAAGGTACTCCTCTTCGGACGCCCGGTGTGGTCGATTTGAATGTTTGTACTTGGTGTGGACATTTACACAGCCCTTCATCTTCTGTACTAAGCACCCATTAAACCAATTCAAAAGGCAATTAAACCTATTTAAAAAGCCCTCTGGCTGGCATTTTAGAATGCCCACGGCAAAGAAAACATAAAAGCGGTCCATTTATTTATCCCTCGTGCTATTGGCCTCCTAAGCAAAGATAGGTTAACAAGCCTATATGGATTGTGTGCTCGCTGACATCTGTGTTTGTCCCTTTGTGCTGATGTAAAATGTGGTTGATTATCTGCCTTTATTTTATATTATGTATATTATTCCCTGTGGTGAGACCAAAGGCAAATTTCTAAATTTGGTTGGATGGACAATACTTTTGAATTTGATTGAAGCATTCTCTCAAAAATACACAGGCATCAAAATCAGAAAATCTGACTGCTTCTCTCAAATCCTGAAAAGTAGACTTTTTGAGAATACAAGGTTTCCCTTCTGCCTGCAGGGTTTTAGGCACTTCATCTCCTTTTTGTCCTGTCAAGCTGTCAAATTAAATTAGGTACGATGATTATTTGCCTGAAATGTCTAGCAGCCATTTCCCTCTCAGACACCCTGAGCAACGTTCCGATCACAGAGCTGTTTTCTGGGGATGCCTCCTCTCATTTGAATAGTCAATGAATTGGTCGGTTTTGGTCTTAGTCAACCAAGACTAGTCTTTTATTTTTACACTTTTTCCATGTGACTGCATGTGGGGAAACCCAGTTTTATAGATTTGTCTATTGAATAAACGAATCGTTTGGTCAACGAAGTCCTGTGAGTATTAGTCAACTATCCTGATCACAGAGCTCGTTTTGTGTCCTTAGACAGCCTTAGGTTAGAACATTGCTCAGGGTGTGTGGAAAGGGAGCAATTTGTAGTTTTAAATAGCTGTTCTTATTTAGACGCTTGATCATTATCAAAGCACTACCTCTAAGCACTATGATTGATTGTGCATTTTGGGGGAAATTTAGCTAGGTTATAAAGTTTAAATATATATAATAATAAATAAAAATAAATAAAGCTCATTTGGGTATGGTTTTTCTATAGAGCAGTTCAACTTTATACCCGATGACATCACAAGTTTGAGTTTTACTTCTCTGGTTTCCTCTGGCTTTGGGAGAGAGTAGCTCGTGTTCACAAATATCGATTGAACATTCCTAGACCATTGAAATGGGGTGGTGTTTTCGTGTTCCCCTTGAATGAATGTAGAAGAAACGCTGCTGTCTTGTGTCTCCAGGCGGCTAAGAGGGTCATCCTGCTGTCTGGGACCCCAGCCATGTCCAGACCGTCCGAGCTCTACACTCAGATTCTGGCTGTCAGACCGACCCTCTTCCCACGCTTCCACGAGTTTGGGACGCGCTACTGCAATGCCAAACAGGTTAGCTTACAGCCTCTAGAACCCTGTCCAAGTATGATCCTCAATACCTGGATGCTGTTGTTGGCGTTAGTGTTGTAATTGGCTGGGACTGAAAGCGTCCTTGGAGTACATGAAGGATATAGGGCGGGATTATCTCTTAATTTCTTTATCTGTCTTGTTTACACCGGTCTACAGTACTATGAGGAGGAGTTGTGTATACACAAGGGGGGTTTTATCAAATGATTGTTGTCAGGTATGTGACACTGTAGGGATATCGATATTTTTTTGTCCGGATCAGTGTGCTGTCAAACCGATGTCCATAGATGAAATTTGTGTATAGGGAAGCGCTGATTTCCTATGGAAGTACAAGATGTTTTATTTAATCCACAACATGTCTCAACATCATTTATTATCTGTTTATTTATTCTCCTTGGCTTTATTCTCTTTATTTGAGCTGTCATTTATGTCTGCTTTTGATTAGCTTAGTGGTACTTGGGTATGCGTCGGTCTTGGTTGGAGGGAAACTGTGTTCTTTCCTTCCAAATGAATGAATGCCCACTTCAGGGATAAAGGGTAGCAATTGAAATAGGCTCATTATCTCTCTCCCCTCCCCCCCCCCTCCCCTATCTCTCTCTCCTTCCCTCCATCCCTCCCCTCCATCTTCCATCTATCCTGCCTCACATTTCTCACTCCTGCTCTCCCTCTATTCCTTACTGCACTCCTTTCTCTATCTCTCCTTTCAATGCTCCCCCCACACACCTCACTTCCTTTCCTCTCGTCTATCCCTCTCTCTCTCTCTCTCTCTCCATCCTCTCCTCCCTAGCACGCCTGGGGCTGGGACTACTCAGGCTCATCCAACCCAGGGGAGCTGAAGCTCCTTCTGGAGGAGAGTCTGATGCTCCGACGCCTCAAGCCCGATGTCCTCTCCCAGCTTCCCGCCAAGCAGCGCAAGGTTGTCACGGTGACCGTGGACGGGATCAACACCCACACCAAGGCTGCCCTCTCAGCCGCAGCTAAGGAGCTGGCCAAGGGACATTCTAATGTAAGTTACAGTTAAAAGGGTAAGTTCAGAATTTTGGACCCCTCGCCTTATTTTCTTCTTACTGATGATGATGTCATTAGAGTCCTTTCTCGGCACAATCCAAGCTGTTCTTCATACTGGATACCTGCAGCTCTGGCTAGTTGGCCACAAAACCAATGTAAAGTAATGGGGCCATATTCTAGCCTGTACAAGCCCTGAATTAAATGGTGCAACCTACTTTGGGTGTACTGTGGAGTAGCTTTCAGTGTTAATTTCAGGGTGCATGGGTGGCCTCATTACTTTACATTGGTTGTATGGCTAACTAGCCGCGGCTCCATGTATCCAGTATGGAGAACAACATGGATTGTGTTGAGAAAGGACTCTACCAATTGAAGTAGAAAATAGGGTTAGGGGTCCTGAACTTACCCTTTAAGAGGCAAGGATGCAGTGGATGCTAAACCCACCTAAACTCAAGTTTACCCACCTTTTGAGTTGTCTAATAGAGTTTACCCACCTTTTGGTTTGTCTAATAGAGTTTACCCACCTTTTGGTTTGTCTAATAGAGTTTACAGACCTTTTGGTTTGTCTAATAGAGTTTGCCCACCTTTTGGTTTGTCTATTAGAGTTTACCCACCTTTTGGTTGGTCTAATGGATTTTTCCTACATTTTGGTTTGTCTAATAGAGTTTACCCACCTTTTTGAGCTCATATTAAATTAATCATAAAACTTTACAATTGAAAATTACAACATATTAAGCGGTAACAGACTGATTGATGCAAG
>OMKL01042763.1:1367-12227 GCA_900302295.1 Parasudis fraserbrunneri
CTGTCTTGGGATAGAGGGAAATTACATCATTGGCCAATTTACACAAGGTAATTAGAATTGATCTGCCTGTATCCATCCCAGACTCACACACGCACACACACACACACACACACACACACACACACACGCACACACGCACACACACATACACTTACTTCGAGCCACTAATCACCCCATAATTATGGCTGGTAATGACAGAACCATACACACAGGGTTTAATGAGCCCCTGTTGCTTTAACCACGCAAACAAAAACAATCCCTCGCCGGGTCCACTGCTGCTAACTGCTACCGTATGCCCCCACAGCCAGACACTGTGTTTATAGTAGGGTGGTAGTTAGAAACAGGAGTGGAGTTAGCTGCTCCATGGCTACCCGACAGAACAACATACTTTCACTGGAGATGTGAGGTCGAACTTCTGAGACCTGTGGGAGTCTCCTAAACCACGCTTTGATATCAACGGGTGATTCACTTTGATGACACCAAATTAAGATTGAGCTCATAAGCTCACCTCAGTCAGTCAACATATGATGCTGTAAGCTAAACGTTACCCATAGGACTCAACCGCACCAGCGTCTGTGGGTACAATTAACTACTGAAGAAATCCTTTTGTGGCAGCTCAGGGATGGGCTACACCTGAATGTCTTGTTCCAAGGGCACACCAGCTGTAGTTTGAGTGATGAGTAAGCATTTGTTGTCCCCATTTAGCCTCCATTCCAAGCTGCTTGGGGGACTCAAACAGACAAACCTGCACGTAATTAGCATCACAAACCCCAAAGTAGCAGTATGGAGAGTGGAATCTGGAGAAGTGTGAACTGTGCTGCTGCATATCTAGTCTGCAGTATCACCCACCTGCTGCATCTCTAGTCTGCAGTATCACCCACCTGCTGCATATCTAGTCTGCAGTATAACCCACCTGCTGCATATCTAGTCTGCAGTATCACCCACCTGCTGCATATCTAGTCTGCAGTATCACCCACCTGCTGCATCTCTAGTCTGCAGTATCACCCACCTGCTGCATCTCTAGTCTGCAGTATCACCCACCTGCTGCATCTCTAGTCTGCAGTATCACCCACCTGCTGCATCTCTAGTCTGCAGTATCACCCACCTGCTGCATCTCTAGTCTGCAGTATCACCAACTTGCTCTGCAGCAGTAGAAAAGAATGGCCTACATTCTCTCAGTATTAGTCAATACCATCTCAATCAAGACCATGACAAGACCAAGGCCCATCCCAGACGAGACCAAGACAAGACCGAGAACCATTCCAGATGAGACCAAAACAAGACCAAGACCCATCCAATATCAAGATCAAGATCAAGATCAAAGGTGGTCAAAAGAAAGTTTGAGCCCAAGAGTCTCCAGAGCTCCATCTGATGAGAGGAGGCTTTATAAAAAATAAAAAATAAATGTATATATATATATATATATATATATATATATATATATGATGCTGTGTTTTGCAGGAAATGGATTAGAAGTCTACATTGTATGTTTATTCTTAATGTATTACTGCTACAACTAAATTCCAAGTTGAGAGTCCAAGACTGAGTCCAAGACTGAGATAGAGGGGAAATTGATCTTCAGAGCTACAATGCTGTATTCTTGCCTGTTAAAATCCATGACATTTGTCTTAGGCTCCGCATACATAAAATCAAAACAGACAATGACAACATCAGATGTCTTCATGAGTGTTTAAGTACAGTGCTTTGAGGCTGCAAGGATTCAATGCCATTACCTCAGCAATTCATTTACAAGTCAAATGCTCCCTTTGTTTCTCTGTGCCAATCGGTGTTCCTGTCTACATCAGGTGAGCACATGCTTTGCATTGAATGAGATGTTAAAAGACCTGAAGACTTGAATGAGGTGGGAGGGCTGCTCTGCAGTATGTGGCCTGACTGATATTACTGCAGAGATGGTAGAGAAGGTGGTCGGTTGGAAATGACTGAGCGTGATGCACCTGGACAGGTAATACTGTTACAAGGAGAAGGTAAAACAAAATCCAGTGCAGTAACATTTCCAGTGTTTATCCGATAAACCATGTCTCTATGATGGATTTAGCTATCAATGTTCTATTTCTGGGTACAGCTATGAGATAATATGAGTACAAACTCGATATCAGATACCCCTTTCATTAACCATCTGTAGCATGGCATCAGTGTTTTTGAATGAGCCTCTTCTACAAAGAAGATTGTGTTTTTCCTGGAGACCAAAATCACACGGCAGATCCATAATTAGGACTTTAATAAGCAGGCCCATTTACGCTTTGAGGCAATATACATATTCCAGAAATCCTTGTGAAATGAAGCATTAAATTTCCCTCTGAGAAAGTAGGCATCAAGCACCACAAGGCGTTTTTCCACATGGAAAGCATTTCCAAACCCTTAGTCGCAATGACTTTTATTACTAGAAAAACAGGAACATCTTCATGATGTGAAGAAGGGTTTCATTGCAAAATTTCCCCTCAGGGACATTAAAGGTTTTATCTCATCTTAAAAGCAACAAAAAACGTTTGGGATTAAACTTTTTTTACTGGATGCTCACTGCTCAATATTTCCAAAAGTACACACTCTGAAAAGTTACTATTTTTGAAGCAAAGGTAAGAAAACCAATAATAATAGTGAGCTTTACTTTAACGGCAGCAATAAAAGTAAGTGTCATGTTTGTTATAGATATCTGGAAAGACCCTCCTCATAATGTTCTAGGTTTTCATCTGCTAAACGTCAAGTCAAAGACCTTATGTGATAAGGAGGGAATGAGAACTGTTTGGGGAATAGTTTAAACACACTACACACCTGATGTAGAGCATAACATGAGGTCATTGCCAGGTCATGAACTCCTCTCCTCTCCTAGGAAAACAAACAGACAACTGATACCAGTAGCCCAGGCAAAAACAATCAAATGTTATGCTTTATGCAGTAAATACAATGAAATGATTCAAAAATGGATTATTCCTACTCTCAAATGAAGGTGTGTTCTATTGAAGCAATCATGAAGCAGACAGGCCTCGTGACTAGCCTGTGGTCAAGCAGTCAGTTTAGGCAGCGTAGCAGGGGGGTTTCTAGGGCGGGGACTGGTGTGTTTGGTTACTCTCCATTACACAATCTGAGGAAACAGACAGACTTGATATGTTGGGGTGGGTGTCTGAATGAAGTCATTGGAGCAAACCTCACTCGCACACCGCCCCCCTTCCCACACACACACACACACACACACACACACACACAAGTCACCCCCACATGAGAGTTTCTATGGCAACCCCAAACAAACAGTCCCCATGCATGCTGTGACCCCACCCGAGGCGCAGAGAGAGAGAGAGAGAGAACACAAGATGCCAAAGAAGAGAGGAAGGCTGAGGGTGCAGTGAAGGAGATCACAAGGGATCCCACAGCATATGGTTCGTTTTATGCGTGCTCCGGATCTCATTCATAGCGGAGCCATTTAAAAAGATAACACACAGTCAGAGAAACCCTACACCATATGCAAACGTTTAGTTTACGTAAAAAAGGGCCTATTCTGATTTATGCTGAACTGTGCTGAACCTTGTGGCATATTTGAACCTTGCATTCATATTCCTAGAATATGAATCAATGTGGAAAACATTCTCAACTAAGCACAAGTTTAAAAGTGTAAAACGACTTGACAGAAAAGACAGAGGACACCACCTTCAGAGACAAGGCTTACCACTGTGAACCTGACCCTCAACTCTTGTTTGGTATTCCAATTGAAAAGGCTTGGTTTCTAAAGAAGAGAGGAGAGTTGTGAAAGAACCTCCTCCTACCACTATCCCATGAGCCTTTTGTGTCTTTGTACCACACAGGCCCACACAGTGACCACACAAAAAACAAACTCCAAAGAGCCTATTCATTCACCTCTGAGCTTCAGAAACAGCTGGAGCAGACTGACAATAAAACCGTGATTTGGAATCAAAGCAAAGGTCGGTTATAGAAGGTTAGGAACTTTGAAGGTTGTGCAAGGTTAAAAAAGGTTTCACATCCACAGAACACAAAGACTCTGGCATTTATGTAACCGTTTTGTTGGTTGGTGGCTCTGGGCAGAAACCCTGAATATCTGGCCTTTTGGCATTTTCCAATGTCGGACTCTATTGACTATCTTGCCTGGATGGATGGACTGTATGTGGCTGTGATGTCAAAGGTGTAGGGTTTAAGGGTAACTATACCCAAGTTAAGAATGCATACATGTTATTCCTATGGTCTAAGACCAAAGACCAAAATATTAGTAAACAAATCCAAAAACGAGAGCGCTAAAACTTAAATTTGTGATGTCATTGGGTATAGAGTCTAAAGCTGCTCCATAGACAATGAATTGGACATATGGTAAAGATGACACAGGGTAACCACGGAATGTTCTGAGTATTTGGGGACATTTTCTGTTTCAGAACTGAGAACACTACTAGAGGATAAAACTGATTTGGGTTTAAAAAGTCTGTGTGTCAACAAAATAAGTATCCCATTCATTGCCAGTGGAGCAGCTCCAGACTTTATACCTGATGACATCACAGGTTTGACTCTTACTCTTACTTCTCTGGTTTCTGGCTTTGGGAGAGAGTAGCTCATGTTCACAAATATTCAAGAACTTTCCTATATCATGGAAATAACTTTTTTTGAAAATTTAAATTCTTTACTTGGGTGGAGTTCCCCTTTAAGATGTGTATTTCAATCAGCTACTAGGGACCTGTGAAGGGCAGATGAGAAATATTCTTCAACCTCCTGTAGCTTCTATGTAGCAAACAAGTGTGCTTTCTACAATTACGTGCCTACACGATTCAAAACAACGAGTTTTGGCCTGTGTTCCCAGGGCCAAGAGCTGCGTCCTGGACAAATCTTTCATAAATATAGCCGACCAATGCAGGATGTAGGTGAAAGGAGGTGATCCCATCTGACTGGAAAGCTAGCCAAGGGTGAAGCAGTATTTATCCAATAAGAAGGCAGAGCAGCAGGACTCAACCAGAGCAGGACAGGAAACAAGAGTCCCTCTCAGAGCCTCACTGTCACCACACTGTGAGCCCCCCTCTCACACTCCACTGCTTACTGACACACTGTCAGAACACAGGACAAGGGGCCTCTGGAGTTGTGTGTGTGTGTGTGTGTGTGTGTGTGTCAGAATCTGAGTCTCTGTTTGTGTTTGTGCTTGTCAGCCTGAGGCCTGGGGTGGGTGAGATGCTTATCAATACCTAGCATCCATCATGGAGGAAATGTCGCGGAAATACATATTGATGACATCCAGAAGGTCAGGCATCTCACTAGCCAGCCCCTAGGGTCCTTCCGTGCCCAGTCAACAACTCGTTTACTGGGAAATGCTGTCACGGATAATTCAGCGGAGAAGGTCGAGGGGAATGAATTCTGGCATGGAGGAGAGGGTCCTGTTGTCTGGTCCTCACAGTGGTAGGCAAGGCTGAGACCAGCTGTGTGTGACCGAGGATGGTTAGAGTTGTTGAATTGCCACAGAGAGGGAGTCTGGAAAAAAAGGCTTGGAATCTTACTTAAGCATAAATAATCAAATGCATCAGAATATAGGCCTTTCATGGAATGTTTGGAATTGCCATTTGTCCTACAAAACATTCCTTGTAAGGCCTCTTGTTAATTATATATTTAAGAGAACGTTTCACCTGGGCCCTGGACATTGCTTGGATAAAACCAGGACATGTAACCTGCCATAGCATTCAACAACTGTTCAGTCATAATTCAGACAGTTCATAATGAGCCATACATAAGGACACTGAGGGGAGGTGTGGACTGTGTACTTGTTTGTGTTCTCATGGATCTAGTTTTAAGAACCACCTTCCAGAATCAGTACTATAGTATCATCTTTGTCCCAAAAAACTACAATGCTTTCGAGAAGCCAGGCCCTAAACAATGGATCAGATTTCTATTTTAAAATGTCAGCTTGTAGGTTGAACTTAATCCCCTCTATTTGTGGTCTGACGAATTGCTTCTACTCTGGTAGCGACTTATTCATTTACTTATTTCTCTCTTTATTTCCTTCCATTTTTCAATTCTGTCTGACACAGCAGTGTCAGACACTTAGTCTAGAGCATTTTAATCTCCCCCTCCCTCATACTGACAGGTCCAGTGTGAGATTAGTATTATTGTAGGAGAGATTATTAGTATTATAAGAGGTGTGTGTGTGTGTGTGTGTGTGTGTGTGTGTGTTTGTGTAGTTTAGAGAAGGCCAAGCTTCCTGTTAGGATGTAGGGTCCTGCAGGGGGACACGGTCGGGCATGCTGCCAGGAGTCAATGTTTTTTCTGCTGGCACTATGTGTGCATGGGTGTGCGTGCGTGTGCATGTGCGTGTGATCATCAATGATCCATCTGCTATTACATAATGTTTCACAATTACACATTTTATTTCATTAGCGCCATTTCATACGCTGTGAGAAAATCACATACAAAGTCAAGGGAATTTCTGACTGAGTAACTCTGTGCTAGAACTTTAATTAGAGTTTAATTAGAGTTCCAAATTAACCTGAACGAGACTAATTATCAGCATATCTTAATGGTTGAAGGCTTCAATGATCTATAAGAGCCCCATATAATTGCACCACCAAGGATGAGAGCTCTAGAGAGCTCTAAATAAGAGCCTACCCCAGGGTGACATGACTCTCGCGGTCTCTCTCTCAAACAGTTCTGAGAAACCAATGTACTATAAAGATGTGTGTTCACAAAGGCCAACATATAGACCAAACACAGAAAAAACTACAGATGTGAATGTCAGTGAATGTCAGTCTACTGACGATACATTGTCCAATAGAGGTTGCTACCGCCCCCCACAAGTTCCAGCTAAATTGGCACTATATTCCAAATTGTTTGCCTCGAAAAGTTGTACAAGTGTGCCAAATGTCATACAGTACTTCTATAGCTTACCAAATTACACAATATGGGCTTTTTCTTGTATGAATCCACTGGACTACACACTACTCACTGCCCAAAGGTATGGAAGGACACTCATTCATTGCCAACTTACTGTGTGTGTGCGTGTGTGTGTGTGTGTGTGTGTGTGTGTACTAGCTCAAAAGTGTGAACACATAGGCCAAAGTGCCCCGCTTCCAGCTGTTTCCTAACACACCACCACCACTACCACCTTCCTTCCAAATCAGGAAGAGCTTAAAGGATATCCAAAGGGCAGCTACATATTGTCATGGCAACTCATTGTTCCTGACCACCAATGTGTCATATGACTCACGGTCACCACGGAGACAGAGACCTAGTGATGCAATCAGGAAGGAAAACTTTACAGCACGAGTGAACATTGCAATAAAGGAGACCATGGCTGTGACATACCAGCTGCAAGCTATGCTTTCAGGCACCATCTTTTTTTTATACCAAATATTGCTTTTCATGAGGAAAACTTTTCACAGAGTATCTGCTCTGTTCCAAAGGATTGGCCCCGGCTCAAAGGAAAAGCGCACACTAATGCTTACTCATGAAATTCTGCCTGCGTTTTTTTTTTTTTTGCCTTGAATGCTAACTTGCTCTTTTGTCAATTTGGCACCTTGACAGGGACATCTTCAGATCCTCCATACTTGACCTGCGGCATACATGGTTCACTGTCACATGCACCATTGTCAACTGAAGAAGTTTGGGGCACATACCAAAGGATCCAGTGACAGAGATCTTAAAGGACTCTGAGATACTGCAACCTTTTAAGAGGCGTAAAAAGAACAAAGTGATAGAGGGAAGGCTTACAGGGCTGATTGAGGATCATAAAGCAGAGGGATTATCTTTTCAACCCAAAGGATTATCAACCCTGCTGAGATGAAGATCACTCAGACGTTTATTCAAGGAAAACTCCTGCAGGCTAATAGCTACCAGGAACTGTGGTGTGTCACCATGCATCAACATCAAGTCAAGTCAGCTCAATGGCCTGGATGTAAGAGGCTTTCTTGGTGTAGAAGGTCTGAGATGTATGTGCAACAGGATGTGTGTGGACTAAATAATTTGATTGTCAGTAGAAGTGACGATTAGGCTATATGACCAATAGGTTTTCTATTTGCATGCTAACCTACCAGTTGACTTTCCAGACCTTTTAGGTTTCTCAAAAGTACCATAACATTATGAGAAGAATCTTTTAACAGTTGACTTTCTACAGTGTACAATGGAATTATATGTCACTGACATTATTAGGAAACAGCTCCCAGACCATTAAGCAGGACTCTAACACCTTCAGGTGAGAGAAGTCTTTCAAATGTACTAGTAATTAAATTGAATGCACAATAGGCTATATTGCTATCACTTCCAAGATAAACTAGTGTATGACCTTTAAATATTGGGACGAAGTTGACCTAATGCACGGATGTCGAGTCCGTTTATGCTCGCTCCCGCTTAATGGTTTAAATTGGCGTCTGAGACCTGTAAGCCGACCCTTAGATCCATGTCAAAGGCCACCGTCTCCAGAGAAGACGCATGTAGGCGGGAGGTTCTCATGTTACGTCTCAATTAGCCAGCGATTTGTAGACGAGGCAGGTGAGCGCAACCATTCACCCCCAGGTTCTCCCTTCAAGTGTCACTTTCATTTAGCGTGATCAAATGGAGAGAAATACAGAAAGAGGGAGGGAGAGAGAGAAAGAGAGAGGAAGACAGAGTGAAGTCATTGACGGCCTGTTGGGGCAATCTCTGCCTCTTGCCCAGGTCTATGGGAGAGTAGTTAGTAAATAATCGCCTTGATACATTTTTCAGCTGTGCAAGACGATACCACAGCTATGTACAGAGAAAATCGCTTTCTTCTCTCTCATTCTCTCTCTGTCTGTCTGTGTCTCTCTCTCTCCCTCCCTCTCCTGACAACATCCACTCATCCCTCTCTCCTTCCCTCCCACAGTGTTCATGGGATCTGACCATCCATTGTCAGTGGATGTCAAATAAAAAAAGGATGGAGGGATGAAGGGACGGATGGATTGGAATCAGAGAGGAGAGCTACAGATCATTGGCCGCAGTAGTCCTACGCAGTGAAACACAGCAGTGGGCCTAGCCATACGTTTTCCCCATAATGTTCAAACCAATGTAACCTCAGATGGCTGTGTGTGTGTGTGTTTGTGTGTGTGTGTGTGTGTGTGCGTGTGCGTGTGTGTGTGTGTATTATTGCTCAAGCAGATGGAGGGTGCTGAAAATCTTTGAGTTGATTCGATGACTTGAGTCATTTTACAAGGTGCCTGGTGGAACCATAGACTGAATGCTCACACACACACACACACACACACACACACACACACACACGATACTGTATCAAGTCTCCATGGCTATACTCTCTCCACCAAGGTCTCCTTCAAGTCCTCCTTTCTGTTTAACCAATCAGAAAACGCCCACCATCACAGGAGGGAATTCTGGGACAGTACATGGAGATGAGCATTATGGGATGTTTCCACATTGCAGACAGGGAGAAGGAAGATATACGGCTCGTGGGTGGGAGATGTAAATGCGCGACCATGTATCGGGTATAGGAGGACTAGCCTAACCCGTTATGGAAAATACGACACCATCTGAGACCTCTTCATAACGGTCAAGGCTGTATGACTTTAACAGAGGTTGATGTGGAGTCACCAATTCAGGAGCGTTAGGGGGGAAACTTCACGGGTCTAGATTCTTTACTCAAAGACTCTTGCTCAAATGCAAAAGCAATTAAGACAATGATGCAATCAATGAGTTGAGCATCCTCACACACAAGTGTGAAACAAATGTGTTGGCAAACGGGAGGATATTCCATGTGTGATAATGAAAGCCATTTGAATCTCTCAAGTAATTTCCTTCTTTCCTTCTCCCTCCCCACCCCCCAGTCACGTTATCGCTCTTTTTATGACTTCGAAGCCTGGCCAGTCTCTGCATAGGCCTATAATAACATTTGCTAAGGTCATCACATTTGTCACGGTGGTACCTACTGGCTTTCTGAAAGGTACACTAGAGTGATGCTTTTATCTTCTATCTCCTTCATTCATCATCTTCTCCATTCACACTCCTTTCCTGTATTTGTCCTTCATTCACTCTTTCATCTCAGTTTCTTTCTCGACTGCTACTGGACTCTCTCTCTCTCTCTCTCTCTCTCTCGCCTCCAGCCTGTATGTCAATCCATCCATCTCTAATCCACTTCCTGTACGGCTCACTGAACTCTCAGCGCTCATTTGTCTGCCCCTTTGTTTGGCTTTAAAGAGAGAGTGTCTGCTTCTACCCTCCCCTCTCTCCATTCATTCCCCCATCTCCCCTCTCCCTCTCTCTCTCTCCATCTATCACTTCAGCTCTTCCTCCATTCCTCTGCCCCACCGTCTACCCTCTCTCTTTCCCTGTCTCACTCCCTCCCTCCCTCTCTCACTCCCTCCATCCATCCATCCATTCATCTTCTCACACTTTGTCCACTTTCTCTCCATGAAGTGAAGGACAGTGCAGCAATCCGCCGACTCCGCCCCTCCAAGCCCGGGCGGAAAAATAAACAAGCGTCCACATGTTCCCCTGGAATTTTAATGACTTCCATATCTCCCGTTTCTCCTCTTGCCAAACTCCGGGCCGAAGAGCGGGAAGCCGCGCAGTCCGGGACAAGTCATTTAAGCAGTGATGATGATGATGATGAAATGAGGGCCTGGGCCAAGCCGTTGCTTTTAATGTGCTGCTGGACAGCTTCAAAGGGGTCGGCGTGAAGAGAGTTCCTCAAGCGAAGCACAGTGAGGAGGAATTTGTAAAAGACAAGAGCGGAGGAAAATAACATGAGACTCTGGTTTGTCCTCATAACGTAGGACTTCCCCTTCTTCGTCCACAACAAGATATACATTATTTATATATATATTATATATTTATTAGAACGAGAAGAGGAAAGCTTAGTCAGGGGTTACATGCCAAGTCAACAGTTACGCACGCACAAATAAT
>OMKL01042770.1:1247-8747 GCA_900302295.1 Parasudis fraserbrunneri
AAAAAAAAAAAAAAAAAAAAAAAAAAAATAGATAAAATAAAAATAACGATATCAGCAATTGAATCAACGTCATTTCATAAGCAATCAAGCTGAAATTAATATCCCATCAAATTTACTATGACATGTACCCTATAATAGTTCTCCAGGTCAACATTTCATTGTCTTTCAGTAGGCTATGACTTACAAGAGTCTTTCAGTATGACTTAAAATATCTTTTTTTGTCAATGAACGCAACATATTACGCACAAATACAGCAAATCAGTCAAACCATTTTGAATGGATGAATGACTCATTTCTATACATTGTTGCTATTGCAGAAGCCTCGTAACTGCATACAACTTTATGCTTTATGACTTCATAAGTTGCATCATCAGCCCTGTCCGTTGTGAGAGGTCTTAGTGATCATCATCAAGTGCTCAACATCTCTACAAGGCTCACTGGCCCAGTTCTTATTACAGAGTATTCTTACAGAGTGCATTTTCTTAGATCTTGCAACAGTCATTTTCAACTCAAGTGGATTGCAATCGGCTGCAGTCAATTGGATGAGAGATTAAAGCTGTATAAAAGCAAAGTTTAGCAGGACTCAAGTTGGAGTTAGTCCTAAAATGTCTGTGTTAACTGCCATCTCAGGGCCCTTTTGAATCTCCAACATGTGGTCTCAGTGGAAAGATAACTTTTTCAACCTTTGACTCTAAGCCCTTGTCAGGTCGGACGCTATTGGAGCTCTAACTGACTATCCACCAGGTACTTCGCCTTTTTTCATCTGTTCTCACCCAAACATGCATTATGCTCACCCTGAGGTCACCTTGATCTCTGAAAATGTAGTGGAAAAAATTCTAACTGGAATATTTCAAGAGGTGACTTTTTTCTTCTTGAGACATAAGTAATCAAGTCCCAAAATTGGAGCAGTTCTCCTCACAAATAGTGGCACTAAAATAACATTGCTTAAGGCTGGAGTATAAGTGTCCTGAACATTTCCATTCTCTAAAAAAAAGCTTAGCTGGACCTAAGGGGTAAATATATCTGTCCTGCTGTCATTAATGATATGTGACAGACACATTGTAATTATTAATTAACTCGCATGAAACTAACAAGTCTTGTAAATCTTTTGGTACCCAAAATGTATGAATATAGTGTCAATATTTGGCAATTCCATTATCTTCTAGTAATTACAGGCAATTATCAGGCAAAAAAGGTTTGGAAGGGTATTTTCAAAGTGTAATAATTTAGGCGAGTATTGCCTGCAAATTGTAATCAGCATGTAATCCATTGGATTTCATCAACTCAGTGACATAATCTGATTACTTTCAGTTTATTTTGCCTACTTTGCATCCAAAATATAGAATATGTGTTTAAGTGATTTTTCCCCCCCAATTTTGCAGACCCGGTTGAAACAAACTTTGTCTGAATGTATTTTAATTACACAAATATTTAATTGTTCCAAATAACGTCCATTCCTCAAGAGGCTATATTTAGATTATGATGGTGAGGGGTGGGGGCTCTTGTTAGCCAGCCCAGAATTCCTAATAGCACCCCTGTTGAAACTCTCTTTGCTTACACTTGTACTGTATAGCTTCAATAATGCTATCATCATTTTTCACTACCAAAGGACTCTTAATACCATCTACTATCTATCTCATCCAAACATGTAGAATAAGAATTTGGCTTCACTGGTATTGTGAATTTGGCTTGTCCTTATATATTTTTGTTTTGTGTACATTTTTGCAATTGCTATTAAAAGTTGTTGCAACTAATGTTAAGTTCATAAAAAACATGAAAAACGAATTACTTAAATAATTTCAAATTGCACTTTAGCAACTAGTGGTTAAGTTGGTTAATTATCAGGCTGACCATGCCCTATAGCCTACTCGATTCGGCGGTCATTTGACTAGTTATGGGTTATAATCTGTTAGGAATCATTAGGCTATTTTCATTATTATTTTATCCAAAGTCTTTTGAGCACAAGAGGCAATTTCAACGTTATAGTTCTTTAATAATGTCATTTTTTCAGCAATATTTTTAAGAGAGGGTATAAACTATAAATCAGTAATAAATTATGTTGTAGGCCTGCCCAACATGTTTTCTACCTCAGTGGCGACCACCATGCAGGTCAATCGGCTATAGGCAGGTGATACTTTCATTCTAATTCTCACGAGTCTGGTCGAAAACGTATGTAGAGAACAGAGTTTTTAATGGTTTCTCTGGCCAGCTTCAGCAGCCTATAGGTCTAAAAGCTGCTGTAAAATGAAAAACAGTTTCTCTTGACACTAAACGTATGTATTTGCTTTGGCTGGACCTGCGTTTCCAGAGTGATTGACAAATGTGGGGTGTCTCTTTGTAAATGCTTCAACTGTGCAACCCAAAGGTCGCCAGCGGTGGAGTGACAGCTTTTACGCAAAGCCGCCAGAGAATCAATATGGTGCCAAACACTATTACACTGTCCGATCATCGACTATCAGCTGGGGCTAATAAGATGATACCCTAACTGGTAGCATTCAATTTGTTCCTGCGGCGCCTTAAACCTAATAAAGCGATTGATTGTTTCTGAGCTGTTCCAGTTGATGAACAGGCAATGTTCCTCTCAACAAATTGACTGACATGTTTAACCATTGCTTTGATCTCTCGTGATTTAAGACTCTGAGGGGAACATGGTATAGAAACAATAAATCAAGCTATTGGATCAAGCTATTCTAATTCACACCATGCAGTGAACTATAAGTCCTTGCGGTTAAATGTGCACTATAGGGCCATTTCACAGGGCTGTGTAGACTCGTGTTTTTATTGGGGTAGGTTACATCGATGTTCTGTTTCTTGGCATAGCAAGTTGACGAGGCACTGATTAACATGGCATTACATTTGTATTAATTTCGGTATTCATGTCTATTTCTAGAAGTTGAAAGAAATGGGCCCAGTCCGGCTAAAGACTCAATCTTTTAAGGCCTGCTGATTGCATTGCCTCATTGAAATGATGTGTAGTTTTGCTTTGTCGCCGCCTTGCGATGACATTTTGCCCATGTCTCAAAACAGAGCTGGTGTAGGGAAAGAGAGAGAGAGTGTGAGAGAGAGAGAGTAATTTGCAGATCGGGGCTATTCGGCCTGTAAACCATCAGTTTTTTCGAAGAACATTTACAATGGGGCTTATGGACAGAATAACGTGTTAGGTTTTATTTTATTTGCTATTTTATTAGGCTATTATTATCATTTTTAATTATGCTCACCAGTAACCTAGCTACTATATGCAGCAAAAAAGACTGATCTACTTTATTTTAAATTGACTGAAGTTTACTATATATGCTATTGGTCAGGCTAATAAACATAGCAAGAGACATGCTGGCAATGCATGTTAAAAATATTAATGTCACGCCACTCTACATTTCGGGCAGCATAGTCGATGGGCTACCTCTGGCCTGGTGAAAGCTTTTCCTTGAGAGTTTAGCACTTCTTCGGCATTCTGAATAATAGGCCTATTTTAAAACCACATAGCAGTGACTTTTCATGAATAGAATCAATCATCGTTAAAATGAAATGTAACTATATTTTCGTTAATGCGTGCAAAGACTTTCATTAATATTCATGTTTCTGTGATGGTATGGCTAAATCATAGGTTACATCAATAGAATTACAGTTTCGCATGCAAAGTCTTGCAATAAAATCAATAATACAAGAGAGCAAGGACAACAATAGGCTAATACATCCTATATTTTCCCCCTTTCCTGCTGCCAAGTAATTTAACACATGAATTAACAAATGAACAATTAAATGAAGGACAAACCTATGACGAGTCCCACGTGCCGACGTGTTTTTCAATAGAGCCCCATATAAACTTGATCCGTTTCACTGATGTGGCTTTGGAACAACAACCGCCGCCACCACCACCACCATCATCATCATCATCATCATCAACTTACTGAAACTGCAAAATTAAATACGCACGGTTGTTTATCTTCATCCTCAAACTCATGAAAATTGTGTCTTCATCAGTAAGAACAGCCATCTGAAATAGGGTTGGAAATAGGGTATAGGACCAATTGCAATCGCCTTTCTACAGGACATGGCATTCACTGAATAGACAGCCCAGACAGTAAGGCACTCTGTCAATTGGCAAGTTAGGGACACACTCCACATTTCCCCTCATATCCATTCGAATCCACGCTTAAAAAAGTGCTGAAATTATAATACCTTTGAACGCTCATTAGCACCTCATAATTACTTTACTAATTAGGATGACATGGTTATTAACAAGATGCGATGTCATGACAGTCGCCACTCCTCCCATACCGTCTAGCCCAGGTCTCAGAATACATCCATACATCCATTTCACAGTTACTTACCTACTTAATAAAGCTATTTCTACTTGATTTTCCAGTGGAGACTACAACGTGTTTCAAAATTCACATTTTTATAGTGAGAATTCAATTCAAAAATCGGTCTTCATTATGACACAAAAACAAACAAACAAACAAACAAACAAACAAACCAATAAACAAAAAAACAAAAACATTCAAACATAGCAGTAGCCAGCCTTTAACTCACCTCAAACTATGAGTCACAGCTTATAGGTTTAGAAAAGTTTAATAGCAACCTATCAAGATTCTATTTAGGAACTAGATGTACTAGACTACAGTTAAACAAAACAAAATAATAATTAATTAATTAATCAATTACAGCCCCCCCCCAAAAAAAGAAAGAAAAAAAAGAAGAAATTTTCATAATTTAGCCTACCATATTGCTGGTACTGCAGTAGCCTATAGCCATGGTTGAATATGCCATTCAGTAAGACTTTAGTTCTCAAACCACTTGATTTAAAGAATTATCACCTTAATTTTCTTGAAACTTTTCTCCGTTACACTGCCTAACTCTCAAGCTCCTCTTTTCTGCAACAGTAACACAATTTAATTGAAAATATTTCAAATGAAAGCTTATGTCGATGCATGGCCTTAAAGCACATGCATGTTTTAAAAGAGCTACTAGAATTCAATGATGGTAAGCTTGAAATTGTCAAGATAAAGAAACAACTCCCTGATTGGAGAAGTGCTGGAGCCGTCACGTTGTAGCCAATGACAGAGGGGGGAGAGAGAACGCGGCGAGTGTTATGATAAAGGAGAAAATATTAATTCCCCTCGCCGTGGGCCGTGACGTCAGTATAGGAAGTCATTGTACAGCAACACTAGAACGATTACAAGCAAAGGGGAGCGTGATGTCGAGGAGTTAGCCCTAAAAATCTCTCTACGCCTCAACTTTAACAGAAAGTTCAATATCCAAAACAAAAGGACGTGGACTACAGACCCACTGCTTTTTCTGATTTTCACTGAATGTAACAACATCTTGGACCATAGGCTATCTGAGCTGTTTGTTAACGTGGATTTCGTTTTATTTCCCAACTGTTTTACTGACAGTTAATTTTATTTTTTACGTGTCGAATTTTCTTCTTAGATTGTTATTCAGTTTAGAATTGCACGGAGGAGTCAAGCATCTCAATGTTGTTATGAAGACTCAATTATTCCTTTCTTAATATGGAAGGATCCAGTGGGTCGAATTTTGGAATAGACACTATTTTATCAAGCGCTTCAAATTCTGGTAACCCTGTGCTAATGAACGGAGATTTTCGTCTCGGCGACAGCAGGACAGCGGATTTCAGGAGCCAGGCAACCCCGTCACCATGCTCGGAGATAGACACTGTGGGAACAGCCCCCTCATCCCCGATCTCAGTCACGATGGAGCACGGCGATCCGCATCTGGTCCAAGACAGCCTTCAGCATCACCACCTTCACCACAACCAGCCGCAAAGTTTGCCGCTATCGCCTCAGCAGCAACCGCTTGGAGGGGCCGGCTGTGCCCCGAGGACTGCCACCTCTTCATTTTTAATCAAAGACATTTTAGGCGACAGCAAACCACTGGCAGCATGTGCACCTTACAGCACTAGTGTATCCTCACCCCATCACACACCAAAACCAGAAAGTGCCACGGCTCCGGACGGGTTCAGGCCCAAGTTGGAACAAGATGAAAACAGAAGCAAGTTGGACAAAAGAGATGACATTCAAAGTGAAATGAAATGCAATGGTAGGTTAATCTCTGTTATTATTATTATTATTATTATTATTATTATTATTATTATTATTATTATTATTATTATTATTATTATAGCCCAGAGCCCAGCAAGAATATAGATTAGCCTACTTAGTGTGCAAAATTAGAACTTCGAGTGCAAAGTGGCATTTTAACAAGAGATAACTTCAGTTGATGTATGATTTTTTTTTGTAGATTATGCACAAAATGCAGCTTAGTTGTAGCCTCATGCTGAGGACAACAAACATAATAATAGAAAATAGCCTATTATGACTAATATTATTGTTATTATTTTTATTATTCTTAATAATAAATAATAATAATAATAATAATCATCATCATCATCATCATAAGAATATATCCTATTTTTATTTTAATTGTCACAATTCTTTGTCTTAGCGAGTTTCTGTTGCCTTTTATTAGCATAATAGAGCTGAAAACAGATGTAAGCCTGGCGATTTTCCCCGTGCGCGGCCCTCCCTAGTGGGTCAATTAGAGAGATTATTGTTCTTCCTGGAGGGGGGATCACGGAGCGCTGAAAAACAGCTACAAATAGAGATGGATTGACATATCGATTTTCCGTTTTCTGAAAAAAGGGGGAAAACCCAAAAAACTTTCGGTGACAAATACAGTCCACGTTTCTTTTATTGCCCTTAAGATTTATTTTGCTGTCACACGTTCCTCAGCCCACCTTATTGATCTCAGCAAGTTTCCTCCAAGAAATTGAAAGTTTGGCCTTGAATTAATTTGGGCTATAGGCCTTGGTCTGCACCCCTAAATATTTAATTCTTAATTGTGTGCTTTTATGGAGTCACACCTTTACCACAGAGAAGCACATTTTGGCCATGTTACTTTTGTGCTCTGTAGGCCTTATCAAGACTATGTTTAGGCGACACAAACTAATAAATGTTGAATTTGCTTTTCCATTCAGGAACAAAAGAAGAAAATGACAGGGAAATCTCCAGTAGCAGAGATAGTCCACCGGTACGCACGAAAAAGCCTCGCAAAGCACGGACGGCCTTTTCCGACCATCAGCTAAACCAGCTCGAGCGGAGCTTCGAGCGGCAAAAATACCTCAGCGTGCAGGACCGCATGGACCTGGCAGCAGCACTCAACCTGACAGACACGCAGGTCAAAACCTGGTACCAAAACAGACGGTATGGAACAACTGATTTATACATTATACTACTCTTTTCAATTGTATCATTCTAGCGATTTGTTTTTTCAGCCATCACTGTTTTGAGACCATATTTTACCAAATTCTTACGAGGCTATGTAAAGCAACGCATTAAGTAAACGCATTATAGGCCATATGTCTATGCATGTGAGACTAGGACAGTTGTTTTGATGTGGTAATTTCAAATTGAAAGTATAACTGAATTGCACTGGCAATAGCCAACTCCAATTTGACATGAAATGTCAATTTAGTTTACA
>OMKL01042829.1:4285-19652 GCA_900302295.1 Parasudis fraserbrunneri
GTCACCGTTTTTCAAACACACCTTTGTTCCAGTTATGATTCTAACCTTCTCTCTCGGTCTGTAATCCCCCCCCTCAGCCAGTCCTGAGCCTCATGAAGAGCCAATCTCAGTCGTCACTGGCAGACAAGACAAGGGAAGAGAGAGAGAGAGAGAGAAAGAGAGAGACAGACTAGGATATCCCCCAATAGGCTTTACTCTCCCCATCTTGCCTCCACTCTTTCTTTTGTCTACCTGACAAATTCCTCAGAACTATGCAACCTGCAGCTGTGTGTGTGTGTGTGTGTGTTAAAGTGACAAAGAGGAACCTGTCAGGCAACTATTATCAGCTAGCTACAGGACAGACTACACACCTCACACTGAGGTGTTTTCGGGTGCTTTCTGATCGCGCACACAACACTTTCTCAAGCTTGTTTATATCAGAAACCACATCCCTTTTCCATTGTTCAAGCAGCTCAACCACAGCTCAGTAGACACTGAAAATACAGGAACAGCCCTAAGCGTGTTTGCTTGTAAGACTTTTTTGTTTGCGCACTACATTAGCAAGTGAGTGTAAGGGTGTGGGAGTGATGTGTGGGACTTTGCATAATGAGTGTCAGTGAAAACTGGTTCGCAATTGTGGATCGTGTGAGTGAACTTAGCATGCATACATTAAAAGTTCCTGTGTAGGCCACATGTTCAAAGCTTCTGTGTGTGTGTGTGTGTGCAGTTTATCTCCTCTCAACTTATCTATATTTTCCTGTTTTCTGTTCCACATGTCTGTCTCAAGGTATTTCAGGGGAAAATATTAGGCTTTTGTGCAGGGCTGAATGTAGGAGGGGAGAGACACACAGGGGAGTTAGTCTCATGCGGACAGATGATTCATTAATATTGTTTCAAATGTGCAATGTAGGCCTCAGCAGAAAGCAAGAGACATTTAGATCTAATAATAACATTCAAATGTCAGGGACAGAGGCAGATATTGTCAGAGAGAGAGTCAGAGAGAGAGAGAGAACGAACGAGAAAAAAAAAAGTACCATATATGGCAAAGATGTTGCCTAGCAACGGGTTCCGCCTTCAGCCCAATTTTCCATGACACACACACACACACACACACACGCATACACACACACACTGAACTCTGAATGCAAGATGGCATCACAGTGTATCTCCGAATAGGCATGTGCGAGCAAGTATCTATTTGGCTTGCGTCAGCGAGCATACAAAGTGTAACTGGTTTGGCTGCGATCTGACAGCATGGCCAAAGCTTACATAAAGTCAATAACAACACACACCCTGGGTCTTCCATTAACACCAACACACCCCACACACACACTGTAGGGCTGGCGACTGCCATTTCAGTCAGCCATGGAGGACAAAACACACAAATTATTGGCAAAATTTTGGCATGAGCACAGGCCAATATAGTCTACTTTGTTACGACACTTGACATGCAACAATCCTACCAGTAGGCTTTGTTTTTTCCTGACCGTGAATGGCACACTGTCTCCTGTCTTGCTGAAACAAATTCATAATATTACAACCATTATGTTCAAACATGTTTAACAAAAGGAATAAAGAATGGTATATTCCGAAATAACAGGAGAGATTCACAGAAGTTAATTTAACATAAGAATGACAGAGACAGATACTGCTAAATATCCCACACTACTGACAATTCAGGATGTTTGGCTACACATACACTCACCCTCTCCAAACGGACTTAAAACACATACATGTTAGCGTGAGTCACATCAATTTAATCCCTACACACCAGTCATCTGTTATCTATTGTTAAAGGCCCATGTCCCTCTCAGACGGGTCATAAAGACATTAGGGCTAAGTGCAGCTGTTCCCTCATAAATGTGGACAAAGTGTTATGAACAAAGTGAACAAACAATGAGTGTATAAGGTACAGACCGATGAGACATAGAATGTTATGACTGGGGCATTTTTTGAAATTCAAGGGCAGTTTCCCATATATTCATGAACAGTGGCGTTTTTGGTACAAAAACTGGTGGGGCTACAGAACATTGGTAGAAGGCAATGGTGAAGAGGTGGGTCTTGCGGAGGGATTGGAAAATGGAGACGGACTCTGAGGCCCTAATGTCTTGGGGTACTGAGTTCCAGAGCCTGGGGGTTGCCCTGAAGGTTGGATTTGGAGGTGGAGAGAAGTCAGACTGAGGTAGATCTGAGGGACCAAGGGGGTTGGTAGGGGGAGAAGAGGTCAGTGAGAAATGGGGGAGGGGAAGTTAGTGTGGGGCTTTGTAGGTGAGGACCAAGATTTTGTCCAGTGGGAGACAGGGAGTCAGTGGAGGTCTTTGAGGATTGGGGTGATGTGGTGCCAACATTTGGTGTGGGTTAACGCGCATGCTTGGCCACACGTGGCCAATGCTTTTTATGCTTTTTCCCCCATGCTGAATGAGTTATAAATGATAAGCACATATCTGGTAAAGTCTAGATTTAAAGAGGTCATTCTGCATGATTGCATGTGGGAAAAACAATTGACAAATTCCAAGATCAGTCAAAGAATTTCTTTAGTGGAGGACAGTCCTAATTATATGCCTGGATAGTGTTGGGGATATTATGGATTCAAACCCATCACCTCTGGGACTGCCGTGTCTGCCACGGCAGATCCTTCCTGTGAACACGATAATTCAAATAGCTTTAATCAGAATATTTTCACATTTGCTGTGAACAATTCATGCCCAGTAGGGGAAGAGCCTAATTTATTTTGGTGACCCCATGACCTTTCCTCTAGCACCACCATCAGGTCAAACTTTCACATTTCAAATGAGCATATCTCCTGATAGGTTAGTCATACAGTCACGGAAAAAAATTATATCCGGAGATGTGGCTCATCGTGGACAACAAATTTGCCAAAAGGACCCATGAAGTCTGTCATATTGGATGATGTGCCCTTTTTTTTGTTTTTTTTTATATAAACACCTTTTTCCCTACTCCCCCAAACCTATTCACCCGATTCTCACCAAACTTGACGTGTGGCATCTGGGTACAAACATCTTTAAATGTGCCTTTTAGATAATTAATAGGACAAACCATATGATCGCCACATCCAATTTGAATTTTGGAAAAACACATGGTAAACAGGAAGTGATGTGTTACTTGTGAGCGCATTGTCTGATTTGCACCAAACTTGACACATATGTTTCTCTTAAAATATCACAGGCCTCCTTGCTATTGTGAGTAATTTGGCCAAATGGTGGCTTTATTCTCACAAAACTAAAAATGTTTACTCAATGACTTGCTTGACCATGATATTTGAAATGTGCGTTACCTTGTGATATCCTAGAATTGTGAGACATAAAAGTATATGACCACCATTTAAATTTCTCAACAAAAATAAATAAATTAAATTAAATAAAAAAAAAAAGGCTGTTCACTTGATTCTCACGAAATCTCATGTGTGGCATCTAGTGACCACCGTTTTTGAAAGTTGTATAAAGACAGTTGGTTGGCCAAACCATTTGACTAGATTAGGGGCATGGTGAGGATTCGGGCCGCCTCGGGGATATATCCACTGTCAGCCACGGACAGCATTAGGTCTAGTTTAGACCATTAGTTTGGGGTCATTGGATAAAAATGATCAAGAATAATTTTTCACCATTAGAGAGATCGGACATCTTTTGTTTCAAAAAGCTTTGATTTCTAACATGATACAAATAGCACTTGACATCAGATTGAATTAATTACAAGTTGATTAGAAGTATTAATTGGGGGGATTTTCTGATGCAAATAGCCTAACATTTTTGCCAGGTATTGGTCCAATATTTGATACCAGTGTTGGCAATCTCCAACAGGGCTCACAAATTCCACAAACAAATCCTTTCCCATGCTTCAAATTTGAATATATACTGTACATGTATGCCAACTTCCATAGATAGGTTCAGCACACCTCCAACTCATATGCTAGAACGCTGCCATTGGAAGGTTGCTGTATGGCTTATGGTGAGGTTTAATTTGAAAGATATGGCTTTTTCCTACTCCTAAAAAAGATTGTGAGACTATATGCATAGCCTTTGTTGCATTTTCAGTCTGTCCATAGTGACTTTCAGGATTCTAATTCTGCCAAGGAAGAGAACTTGTGTTGCCCTATGTCTATTTCCAGTGGAGACATCCTGTTTTTAAAAGGTCTCCTCATTCCAAGCATTTCTAGTCACAGTGCATCAAAGGCATCTGACTCAGGAGGGAAACATCATCACTTCCTACTTGGAAACTTTAAAGTGACATTTTGCGCTTGGACCCAGTCTGGAGAACCGAATCAAAGAGAGAGTGTTAACTTAAGTAACAGTTCCCTTTGTTTAAGAAGCCCATCTGATAACCGGCGTCCGGTAGTCATTTCAACCTATCCAAAGAGCACTGACACCAATATGTTGTTTTGAGATATTGAACGAAATCATTGTTAGCAGTTATTAGTTTTGCTAGTGGTAGTCAATGGGGTTCGTTAGCATCTCTTCCCTTCCTCACATTTTGACATTGTTAACTATAAAGACACATTACCAGCTCCTAGATAACCTGATGAAGGTCCTTGTACCGAAACATTGTTCCCAATAAAAAAATATGTTTTAATTACAAGTGAAGAAGACAGTGTGCGGGAGTTCTTTCTTCTACAATTGTCGGCCCATAGTCTTCTCCTACCCACAGTCTTCTCCTACCCACTTGTTGATCTACAGGTGTACAAAAGTTCTGCTCTTTACTTTCAATATCTAAAAAAACAACAACAAAAAAAACAAACAGAAAAACCCCAACATGTGCCCGTGCTTTTTGGATGGATTGAAATGACTCCTGTAGATAATGAGGAAATCTGAGGCACTGATGCAAAAAGGCCATGGGAGAGAAATGATAACCTGAAGTGAGATTAGGTTTGTTGTGTTTAGGGCCAGCCTCTCATTATAACCAAGTCTGAGTTATACTATGATTGACAGAGGACCATGATTTTGGGGGGTTAAAGGTTATAACAATTGGGGCAAAGGGTCAATAGCCCTCTACATTGTTTTGACTGCATTATAGTTAGGCCTATAGGTTTGTTGATAAGGTTTATTGCTATATTCATTGATTGATTTAGTGTAAACCTGACCTCTGGGCCTCACACCAGACACTGAATAAAACTTAGTTTGAATTAAAAAAGAACTCAGTCATTACTCAACCTACTTATTGTTAAAAAATAAAAATAAAAATAAAAGGAATGAAAATTAACTGATCACTCATCATAACACATATAATGTATATTGTATGTGTAATGTAACTTGAACCTCAAGTTATAGAGACACTATTCTAATAAAAGACGACACTCATTGCAACATCAGAGCAAGTAATTTGGTTATGGCTTACACTTTTGCCAAACACAATAGTACATGTTGGTTCGGCATCCCTTGAATACTAACTCAGCAGTTTTAATTTAATGTGATCTAATCTACAGCCTACATATTTGACTACTGACGTGCACTCTGCCCTACAATAGCTCTGAGCTTGGTATCTAGTAACATCTGATAATCACTGACATTATGAGACTGATGTCATTGTGCGTGCGTGCGTGTGCGTAAAAGTTAGCATGCATAGGCCTGCATGGGTCTTCTCGTGCCGAAAGTAAAATAACAAGTCTGTACCTGATTAGCTTTTAGGTATTATTGTGAATAGATAAACTCCACATATCACACACTGAAAAAGAAAAGCTCCATAGATATTTTAATGGTTTTACACAATAGTAACAGACTCACCCCAGTACCATCGTCGGGGCTGCCCAGAGACTGGCACCTTGCTGGGGAGAGACTGGGCTCGATATCACTCCCGGTGAAGTCATCCTCGGATTCCTCGAACGACGAGGCAGAGGACAAACCGATGGAAGACGAGTTGGAGAGCTTTCGGGGAGAGCGCATTAGCGCGGGAGAGCCCCCACAGCCACTGTCCGAGCAGGGCGACTCGTCATCCGGGTGTAGTTCCAAGCACTTTCCACTGACTCCCAGCCCGACGGTCTGGGAGTCTGACGTTCCCTGCGACCTACCGGGACTAGGGTCTCTGGTTATGATAAGCTTAGGGATAGTTCCTTGGAAACTTTGATTTCCCATGGGACTTTGAACCCGTTTAGAGTTATTTTGGTTCCCCGATTCAACTGGGGCACATTGGCTTTGGTTACTGACCGTTTTAGGTTGACATGAAACAGTGTTTAAGTTAGATTTTGTCATTTCAACCTCTGTATTATTCGTTATCGGCACAGACACTCTGCTACTCAAAGGCTCATCCAAACACAAGCTGAGCGCGGGTAAGGTTCGTAAAGTCTCGCCAGAGGTGCGCAGCTGGGCTGCACCTAGTGCAGTCCCCGATAATGCCACAACTTCAGAGGCAACCCCACCCTGGATGTTTTCTCCCAATGGCTGATTATCCATGGCCCTCGCAGAGGGTTCCGAGGCATGGTCCTCTCCCTTAGATTTTGGGTCGCTACAGTGCTTGTCCACGCAGGCGGCTCTGCTGAGATAACTAGCCCGCGTTTCCAAACCCGACGCATCGGACGAATCAGTAGCTCCGTCACTCACGGCATGACTATCCAGAGAACCACAATTTAGTCCAGATGGGCTCTCAAACCCCGGGGCTTTTCGGTCTTCTTCAAATTCAAACACTCTTTGGCCCCTCAGCAACTTTCCTCGCCCGCGATCACGACGTGTTTCCGAATCTCCGGATCCGTTTTCGAGACCTACTTCTACTTGACTTGTGACTTGAGGATTCCCTTCAAGCCGCGGCAACTCCTTATTTTTCATCAGATTCCTGTTAAACCGGTCATCCTGTCGCTTCTCACCACTCGTAAATTTGCGGATACGGAGCCGTTTGGCTGTGTCGCTTGGTTTCCATTTCGCTTTGCCTGGAGTAGCAGTGCAGTGTGATAGACCAGAGCGAGTTTGGCCCATTCTGCATACCGTAGTAGCTCACAAGGCACACGGCACACCTTCCGAGCTGGATCAATTTGAAATCACTCAAGTTAAGACTGCAACAATGTAACACATTAGTCACGTGTTCCACTTATGTTTTAAACTGGGGAAATGTTGATAGGCAAAATCCTTTCCTCTTCAAATGTCGGAATATTCCATATCTGAGAGAACAAATGAAAAACATTGATAAATACTTTTTATGATCATGCCTGTGTGAGCAATTATTTAATTATAGACTGAGGCAAAAATATTCCCCTTCCCCATACAGTTTTGCTTGATAACACCTGACCTGGGTTATCTGAAATACACGTATACAAATAAAAGGTGAAAATAAATGTATAAAAAGTAAACCGTGTACAGCAGCTTAAAGATGTACAGACAGGACATACTCAAATACCATTCCCAGAACAGCCCCAAAGTTCAAATTATCTTCTGCAGTTCTCATATAACTCAAGTAATGAATCAAATTTCTTGGCTCAAGTAGCCCAATAAAGATTTAGAATGCCCTATAGCTTATTTCCTACTGTAGGCTACAATCTAAACATTACTAGCCAAGGTGTAGGCTAAACTTAACAACATAATAATAATAATGGCAAAACATTATGGTGAAATATGGCTGTGATGGTATAAAATTCATCTGGAAATGTAACACATCATCAGTATCAAATGTTGACTCTCCAGTAAGCCAGTAGACATAAGTGTCTCAGCTCAGACCAATGTTGTCCAGAATAACACTGCCCTCCTGTGTTTACACAGTAAACCTCTCAGACCTCAGTGTAGCCCGGATAATATGTTTAATTCCACCATTATCTGGACCCTGGCCCAGAGATCTAGGTGTAGGTGGATTTCATTATTTCACCCCTCTGAAAATGCAATAGCTAACAACAGTGCCAGTGGAAGTGAAGCACTGCAAATAGCACAACCACAGTGCTGAGCACGCAAACCAAACATTGACTTTCCCTAAATAATCTAGCTGAGAAATGTGTGCTGACTGAGATACTAATAAAGTACAAAACTGAGGCAAATCTATTCAAAGGGTCCACCACACACAGGGAAGCTGGAATGCTGACTTAAAGCAAACGCCATTAACCTACTCAAAACTCTAGAATTGCTTTATCCTCTTATCCACCATGATGTATTGTATACATGATTCACTGAAACACAGCCAACTTTTCATTTGTGGCCTTGAGCCTCTTTGTCCGATTCTGGTCACAGATGTGACACAGCATTACAAAGTAAAATGAAAATCGGAAATTTGCTTCTATACACACACAAATCCATGGTTCACAAACAATACTAATGGGACAGTGCCATGCACAGATCCTGCCCTTATATCCACATAATAACTTAAAAAGCGATAGTTCTGATTTTTGGAACCCTAGCCCCATTTCCTACATACCAATGATGTTGTCTGTACTGATCAGCACAATCAATGCTGTTCCTCACACTAGCTCCCCCTAGTTAGGACCAAACTAATGCAAAGTCAATGTGGTCAAGCTCATCTGTACAAGATGACTGAAGCTCAGTGAAACCTACTCCACAGTGCACAAAAAGTAGATTTGCGTGAGCTTCAGCCAGTTTGTACAGAGAGAAATGCCTCTACTGATCAACATCATCATTGGTATGTAGGAAATAGGTCTAGGGTTCCAGAAATCAAAACTGTCCCTTTAAAAATATTTCTTCAAATGAGAAAATAGCAGCCTACCTACTAGCCTATTACGCAACACACGACTAAGCCAGGCTTCCCAGGAAAGTAGACATACACAAAGCCCACAGACAAAGACTACATATGACATGTTATTTCTATTGTGTCCAGTCAGAATGGCACCAGCGTGATGACAGCACGGCAGTAACCCTGCTGTCAGGAAGGAATGTTCAGAGACAGGAAATGAGACAGGAAGGATGACAAAGGAAAGAATAGCTCATAGGATGCATGAGTACACCACACACACATTCATTCTTATATAAAGGGAAATAAAGCAAGAGGCATGACTCACACAGGGCTGACAGTAGCTCTTGTGCCATGTTGATACAATGACTTCTGTGTATGCTTTAACTGACACACAATCACACACACAGTCTATTTAAGGAAAGTTCATCATCATATGGTTGTCAAATAATAGAAAATTCCAAGATTAACACAATCACCAATAGTTGAATCATTGTAAATAGAGCAAAGAGAAGCAAATTAGCTACAATAAAGTAAATCAAACAATTTACAAAGGGTACCAATATTATCTTTTTAACCCAATAACCTACTGCTGTACACAAGGGGTTCTCATGCCAGGAATGCCTAGTAGTTTTTACAAAACTACTAACTAGCCTATTTCATAATGAAAGAAATTAAACTAAATCTCACCTACTCAAAAAATATATAGCCTACAGTTTTTCAAACTTACACTACTTAGAAAAAGTAGTTCAACTACATTCAAACCTACATGGCAGAAAATTATGACAATCAGAGTCTGGAATGTCACATATGTAGGCTACATGGAAACTTAACTGACACAGAGTAAAGTTAGGGTGCGTTTGATTCAGTCATCAGGGCAGGCAAAACCTCACTTCAGCATTCCTTTTGGGTGTGTTTTAAGGGGAGGACAAGGACCACTTCTTTAGCTGGAATCAGATAAATGCTTATTTTTAGGGGAGTCTGTAGTTTGTAATGAATACCTTAACTATGTGACCCAAAGTCATTAACTACTGAAAAATACTAAGATTTGAATGTTGTTAAACTACTACCCAACTACTGCAACATTTAGTTAAACTAGTAATTGAACTAGCCAACATGTAGTCAACTACTCCCCAACACTGAAAACAGGGCATAATGTTACCTGTCCATAAGTAAGTGGGATATAGAACAGTGGAGACTAAAAGCTGGCTTCAGTAATGAAAATAGTCTTTCTTCTACATTCTCTAATTATACTATTATGCTAATTTCAAGCAGGCTAAATGAAAAACAATAGCTCATAGTACAAGTCATTTCTGGGGAAACTAACAAAATCCCTCGAGCTCCCCAAACCCCACTTCGACAGCCAGACAACCCAAAACATATCACTAGCTGCAACATCAGCTCCGTGCAGAGCTGTTGCTGCAGCTAATCAAGTCCATTTTATTTGTATAGCCCAATGCCACAATACAGGCCTCTTTCCACACCACAATGGAACAACATCCCTGACTTTAACCCTCAATGAAGATAAGGAAAAACTCCCACAAAACCTTAATATAAAAGGGAAGAAACCTCACAATTCAATGAGAGATTGAGGATGGTCAGCCGTGTAATAGGTGTTGAGGTGGGCAACTGATAATCCCATCACATGTAGTCCATCACATGTCCATCACACACCACAATACTGGCCTGTTGACTGTTAAAGTGAAATGAAATCAAAATCATTGTTTCATCAAAAACACCATACAATTTCTGAACAAACTTACCATACAGATCTTCCACTTCGTGTGTGCAATAGAAGCTGTGGCAGTGTGTCATGTATCTGTGTGGTATTAGTAAGAGGGTGTGGAGTGTGACTGTGCTGTGCCTTATCTTTGTGTGCAATGTTGCTGGTGAGGTAACAGCATGTGGTTAAGTGAAAGAGGAAGCACATGTCAAAACACTTGTAGGCGTTTTAGCACCAGGGAGTTGGTTACTATAGCTTGTTTAATTGACAACGCTAACGCTAGCAAAACAGACACATCCTCTCAAACCAGAAGATAAAACATGTGTTTTGCGAACCAAACCAACCATTAGACAAACTCGTGAAGTGAAAACACCTCATAATTTAGTAACTTGAACAAAACAATAACAGCTGAATTCTACTTACGCCAAAGCTGTGCTTATGTGCAGGGTAAAGTGGACTGCTTTCAGTTGTTCCAGGCAGGCAGCTAACAAAGCAGCAGTAGCAGACAGCGAAAGAAATAATGTGGGCTGTGGCAGGTGGATTTAATATGTCCGCCCTGCCCATGCGCGTCACTGTTCGTTGAGGCGCTTTCTCTGTTTTGGTAGTGTTACATTAGTCTGATTTGGCTGGCTCTCTTGGAGCTGTTCCCTTTATTTTAAACGATTTAATAAGATGAGCAGTACCAAGAATGATCTTTGGATGAAAGACGAAAACCATTCTAATGCTGGATAATAAACCATGCGCATCTTTTGACTACTCTGGCATTCCGTAGACACGGAAGAGCTGTTTCACAACGGGACTAGACCGGCGTGACTTTCAACCCGGGTTGACTGACATCCAGTGTGGGGAGTTAAACGAATCCGACCTCCCTGTCCACCGACCGACACACAGGCAAAATGAGAGTATTAAAAGCAGGGCTTACCTTAGGAAAAGCGCATGTTCTGGCACCGGGAACCCTCACTCTAAAAAAGGTAACGTAGCTAGCTAACGTAAGTCGAATGATCACAGAACAGGTGACACCACTTAGCAGTTGGTGTCGAGATGTGACACCAATCGTTCAGCCAACTGAACCGTTCAGCTGTCAGCAGCAGTCCGAAGCATTGTATAATAAGGTAAATAGACCCAATACCTGCTGAAAACTCACTACTACTTGTCACCTTTTTCAATCCACAGGTACTCATCAATAGCTGTCGGACATGCTCCTCTGGTATCATTCCCAATGAGAGGATCCGCAACATCGGGATCTCGGCACACATCGACTCGGGGAAGACCACCCTGACCGAGCGCGTCTTGTTCTATACCGGCAGGATAGCGGAGATTCATGAAGTAAGCGGATATTTAGCATTGTTACTAGTGCTACTTGTACTAGTGCAGTGGTGGTATTTTTGCAGGTGTGTGTGTGTGACCTGTCTTCGACCTCGTTTGTCTACATGCACATGAGAAGCAGTCCACCCCTTTGTCAGTAGGTCTGTGTCACGGGAAGGATCACAGGTAATATGTACACACACAGTTTATCTTCCTTCGGTAATCTAGTCTTGGCCATTTTGGATGATTTCTTCTGGGTTTGTGGCCTGCTATGTAGGCTTTTCAGCCCTCACTGGTTAGAGCTCTGCCATCTCAATGCATCCGTCACACACACTGATTAGGAGCCCCTTGTTAGGCTGACTGATTGAAGCTGCGCCTTCTGGCCGGTCACCAGTAGAGCTACTCCCAGCTCTCCCCGTCCAGCAGACATTCTAACTACATCCCACTGCCACAGTCTGTCAGTGGATCTGCACCATTAGCACACCGGTGTATGCCTGTGGTGGGCCAGATATGCGGAGTCTGCACACCATTTGACAGTTATTATAGCTGGGTATTATATGCCCAGATACGCCAGATTCCCCGCTAAGTTTCAGCAGTGACAGCGGTCACACGTGGCTTATACAAACACAAACCTGTCAAGGGAGATTGATAAGACGGAGAACTGATGAATGTCATTCAGGCTTACACAAAATCATATTGTGAACATTACTGTCCATTCTGGCAATTAAGCAACTAGGAGAGCTACTACGGCTTTTGCCCTCTAAGCCTACATTGTTGTTTGTTTTGTCAGATGTCGGCTGCCAATTATGTGCTTGCTGCCACCAGCTGACAGATTACACTCCATTTAAGCAGTTTTCTCTGTCCTCCCTGTCACATGTTAATCTGTGCACAGGCATACACAAATGGAGCGCTCTTACTGATCATGTCCTTTTTCTCTGCCTTGCTGTCATCTTATATTCTCAGTTGTCTGTGTTGCTCACCTGTGAATGACACACAAGCGGTGCACTTGCTTAGATCTTTCTGGCTATGGTCTGCAGGTGAAGGGGAAAGATGGTGTTGGAGCGACCATGGACTCTATGGAGCTGGAGAGGCAGAGAGGCATCACTATTCAGTCAGCTGCCACATACACCATGTGGAAGGATCACAACATCAACATTATCGACACACCAGGTACTGATGTGAACTTGGGACATTGTTCAGTATTGCTGCCGTGGGGTGATTTGGATAAAAGCATAAACCAAATGCCATGTGCTGTTTTTGTCATCCTGTGTAGCTCAATGGTTAGAGCGTGGCACAAACACTGCCAGGCTTAGGGGTGCGATTCCCACCAGGGCCACCAAGGCTAAAAATGTATGCACTCCTAGAGTCCTGGTACTGTAAGGTAACTTTCCATGGCAGCTGGCTTTGCGAGATCACAAACGGACCATCAGGCAGGTCAGGTTAACTGTACCGAGGTTTAGATAAAAACTGTACACCAAATGGCACATGTAAGTTATTATCTGTTTGACCAAAGAATCAAAGCTGCTGCTAGGAGTATGAATGGAGTTGCTTGGAAAACTATTACAGTGGATAAAATCTCATCCTCTGCTATTTCCATCTGTCCTGTGTACAGGCCACGTAGATTTCACCATTGAGGTGGAGCGAGCGCTGCGTGTGCTGGATGGAGCAGTGCTGGTTCTGTGTGCAGTGGGAGGAGTCCAGTGTCAGACGTTGACTGTTAACAGGCAGATGAAGCGCTACAATGTCCCCTTCCTCACCTTCATCAACAAACTGGACCGCTTGGGTGCCAACCCCAGCAGAGCCCTGCAGCAGATGAGGTATACATTCCACTTCACGTTTACCACAAACCCGTGTGTCGGTTACAATGAGACAGAACTACATGAGTGTTTACATAAATACTGCAATAAATAAACACCAACAAAATGTACAATAACATAGGCAACAAAGTGATCCATTGTTGAGGGACTAAACTACTGAGATGTCTCAGAGACTGTGTCTTTGATGAATTCTTTGTTTATCAGTCTCGTGAAGTGTGGAATGGGGGATTTCTAGTGTCTTCGCGTTCTTGATTTTGGTTAGTTGTAGGAGTTGATGGCTTGTTGTTGGGTGTTTTGTAGCAGCCAGCACCTAAATGGTGATTTCAGGAGGCAGAGAAAACTCGGAGAGAAAGTCCAGTGCATTATTGTACCAGCTGTAGGCTCTACCTATTATGATATGGCATGCTCTCTTCTGCACACATTACATGGGGGAGTAACAAGATGGACAATATATTTTGTTAACTGCTTCTGATCAGTTTATGATAGTCTTTTGAACTGTAAGTTCCACATAAATGTAGTGTTATTTTTCTACCTTCTTTCAGTATTTTATTTGTTTTTATCAGATAGAACAGTGGAAATGGACAAAGGAATGTAATGCAAAAACGTAGGGGATTCAAACCCATGCAGGTTGATTGTTTGGTATGAACAGACTGAGCCCTCAGAATACCTGTACATGCACTATTGTGATGTTCTCATATAAGGTGACATACCGTATGTCAGAAGGTTGCATCACAAACTCCAACCAGCTAGCAGCTCAAGATAAATGTCAGTGTGGCAGAATCTTCTGCAGTTTTCTGTCCTGATTTTGTGTTCCACATTTTTAACGTTCGACTGTTTTCTCTCTCACCCTCAGAACCAAACTGAACCACAACGCAGCCTTTGTGAATATCCCCATTGGTCTAGAGGGGAACATGACTGGCATCATTGACCTCATCGAGGAGCGCAGCATGTACTTTGAGGGACCCTTTGGGTAAGGGAATATTCCAAGGGAGGTTGATGGGGAAATGATGAGTCTGTTTATTACAGTAAATTGTGGGGGGAGCAACAGTTGTAGAAGCAGGCTTCTGGTTGGAAGGTCACTGGTTCATATCCCTAGACCAGTTGGAAGAGTGAAAGTAGTGCTGGGAAAATCTGGATCGGGCAAGTGAATGTGTAACGCTCTCCTCTCCAGAAAGTGCCGTTGAGATGCCCCAGTCGCTCCAGTGGAGTTGCGTAGTGACCGACAGTATGAGACTGGTTGTACTGGGCAGCTCCCAGGTGTGAATTTGCGTAACGGCGTGTGTGAAACAAGGCGCTGCTGAGAAGGAGTGCACATGCTCAATCAACCTTCTCTGGGTAGATCAAGGTTTGATCATTTTGCTGATGGACTACCATACTGCACATATACGCGTAGGATATACAGTTGTAACAGTAGGAAGCAGCGCAGCGCATTGTAGGAATTTCAACAGTTTCACATTAAACAGCCACTAAGCTGCTTGAGAAGATTTATTATTTTGTGTAATCATTATTGTAAGTCTGTTACATAGGCTTATCAACATCAATAGATAGTGCTCAGGGGGTCCCAGCAAAGCAGTCTAGAATACCTATTACTACTGCCACCACATTATCATTCTCTCTGAACATAAAACTGTCCCATTTTAGTAAAGCCTTGACACTTCATAGTATCTTCGCATCTACTATTCAGAATAGAAATTATATGATGCACCACAGTATAAAGTTGATGTATCCTTTCTCTGCCGTGCAGTCAGAGTATCCGCTATGATGAGATCCCAGCTGAGTTCCGTGCGGAGGCTGCAGACCGGAGGCAGGAGCTGGTGGAGTGTGTGGCCAACGCTGACGAAATCTTGGGAGAAATGTTCCTGGAGGAAAAGATTCCCACCATTGATGACTTAAAGGTGTGTGTGTGTGTGTGTGTAGACTAAAAAAGTACCTGAGA
>OMKL01042928.1:1749-18003 GCA_900302295.1 Parasudis fraserbrunneri
TAAAGCAATTAACCCCAAAAGGAGGGGTTAATTGCTTTTCTACAACAGTTAGACTACTAGATATTATTTAAAAAGACACATAGTGATTGTAGAATATTCATCCGCGAATGCGGTCCCAAGCGGGATAGATTGTGTGATTTACCCCACAAAATGGAGGTCACATGACGCTTACTAGCCAATCAGAATCATGGATCCAGACCCTGCTTATTTTAACGTTGTAGAACAATGTATTTAATATAATGAGCTATGTACCTAACCCTATGTACCTACATTTTGTTTGTATGTTAATAAGGTTCTACAAATTGTGACAATGCTGATTGTATTTGAATAGGAAATCTTTTATGAAAACTTACACTTCATACAAAAAACATGAAATGAGAAAATGACCACAAAAAAACACTGAAAATATAGAAAAAAATGAAAACTTTTGTCTCCATTTGTCAAACAGTTACACATTAAAATCGCACACTTGAATGAGTTGAATAAAGGCAAAAACAAAACTTTCAGAGCCAATAATTATTTTCTATTTACAAAGACTGGTGACTGCAAAGCAGCTTCTGACACTTGGCAAGAGTGATGGCAATCTCAATGTACAACATAAATATAATGGGTCAAGAAGTGTTAGCTATTTCTTACTAACAGACAGAATATGAACACCATGTCATCACATGTTATAGTAACCACAGATAACAATAATTAAGGAATAAGACTGGGTAATCAAACCCTATAAATACCATTATGAGCCTGGCACCTCATACTATGGTCATACAAGTAGGCCTAACTCAAGAATACACAGTTATATTTCATGCTAGCTTTGCATCTTGCTTCACCTATTGGACAGCTTCGTGGACCAATGGCGCGCACGCTGAAATGATTTTAGCAATAAACCCATCACTGCCCAGGGCCACGACCCCCTGCAATCTCCCTTTCCACTTTCATGCAGATGATTCTGCTCATATGCACCTTTCGATGCTTGTTTGGATCACTTCTCTTTATGGACACTACACTACTAAACCAACAATCCTTTTCAGGACCAACCCCAGAAAGAGCCGCAGCTGATCCCCACCCCCTCCGCGAGGTCTTCCTATGTATCGAGGAGGATACCAGAGAGGGCTTCGCCCATGGGTCCTTTTCAGGGCCATTTGATAAGATAAGCAGACTAGGCTTTCGCCTCTGCAGCCTAACAGTGAGGAAATAAAAATTCTGGCTCAGTCCTGTACCAAACACCGGCCACCAAATGGTGACCTGAGCCTAATGAACCTGGACGACGAGACGCTGGAATGGCTTGCTACAACAGAGCTGAGGATCTAAAAGACATATGCAAGAAGAAGAGAAGAAGAAGAACACAGGGGGACTGGTTCTAGAGACTTGAAAGATGCCTACTTTCACATCCCCATCGTTCCACCCCACAGGACATTTCTCCGCTTTGCCTTCCAAGGAAAGGCATACGAATATCAGAGGATCCCGTTCGGATACTCTCTGGCACCACACACTTTTTCAAAGTATGTGGAGACGGCACTCGAACCTCTGCGGCACCAGGGAATACGATTATTCTACAGGGACAACATTTTGGTTCTCAATCAAGAGGACACAACTATGCTTCACACCAGACCCCTGGTAGAGCATTTGTCCCTGTTGGGTTTTGCTATCAACTGGAAAAAGAGCACTCCTTTTTCCCAGCCAAAAGATGGCGTACTTGGGCATCATTCTGAACTCAGCCTCCACAATGGCTTCTCTCTCTCCTCTGCGTCAAGAGGATATCCTGTCATCCCCACAGGAGTTTCACCCCCACAGGATGATCACAGTGATGCGCCTGCTGGGCAGGATGGCTGCAGCTTACCCAGTGGCTCACTTGGGTTTACTTCACACGCTCAAACTACAGAGGTGGTTTTCTTTGCGCAAAACTCACCCTAAAGAAAAGGCATCTGTCAAGGGCCACCTGGACCACTGTAGGAACCCTGGGATCCTCTCGAGGGGTGTTCTCAGGGGCAGCATTCCATCATACGTGACAGTCTTCATGGACGCCTCCCTGATAGGCTGGGGAGGGACGTGTCAGTCACAGGCAATAAGGGGCAGGTGGACAGACTTACCATGAACAAAACTGGTATATTGGCACTTGCAATCAAGCTGAGGCAGAGCTTGCCCTACACCTCGTAAATAGGAATTTGTTATATTCAATATACAATCAGTAATATATATTGCATTGGAACATTACTGGTGCGCTATGCAGTTCGGGGAGCCTGGCCATCAATGGTGATGGTAGCAGTGCTATTCTCAGGCCTAACCCTGCTTTTGTCCCTAAGAACATTAGGAGCTCTTTCCGCTCCAGGGATATTGTTCTGAAGGCATTCTACCCTCCTCCTCTCTGATGACAGGGAAAGGAGCATGCATCTGTTATGTCCTATCTGTGCACTCTCCATCTATGTGAGATGCACGGCTGACTTCAGATCCACTCAACAGTTGCTTGTGTGCCATGGTGAGTCAGCCAGGGGCTGGGCTCTGTCGAAACAACGTCTGTCACATTGGCTGTGTGAGGCCATCTGTTACATCCAAGCAGATCAGACTCCACCAGTCGGGGTCAGGGGGCAGCCTCTTCTGCCCCTTTAAGGGGGGTCTCGGTGGAAGACATCTGCGCAACAGCCACTTGGTATTCCCCTGGCCCCTTTATCAGGTTTTATCTTTTGGCCATGTCTGAGAGTTCTCTCTCTCGCTCTGTCCTCAGCTCCGGAGCCCTTCCTCACCTTCCTAGCTCTGACAAGCTGGGAGTTTTTTCTGGGCTCCGTTTTTCCCAGTAGGGATTTTCTATGTGCTTTTACGCACTTTATGCCCGTCTTTCCCCGTTCAGGTTACAATTTGTAACTCTTTGACTGGTTTTCCCCTGCTTAATACTTCTCATCCTTGTTGGATTGAGAACATTTTGTACAGGGTCTGTGTTTTTGTGCATGTATAAAGCAGGTCCCCTATTTTTGTCTGTTACAATTCATGACCTGACTAATAGGCCATCCTGCTTTTTATTATTCCCTACCCCTTGTCTATTAAAAGACTAGAGTGTTTTTTGTCTCTTTTCTCAGCCATTTCCTCTGATTAGATCAGTTTTGGATGTATGGCTGGTGCGTTTTTACACAGTCATCAACTCTGGCCCTTACTAATTCCTTCCAGGTTTAACGGGCATGAGTTGGCTTTTTTGGGGCCAATGGGGTATAGTGATCAGGGCTGCACTCTAGCTTCACTCTGATGTTCAATAGGCAAAGCAAGATGCAAAGCCAGCATGAAATATAACCAAAGTTATGAATTATAACTCTAGTTATATGAATGCTGGCAAAGCATCTTGCTTTCTCTCCTTGTTGTCCCTAGTTTTCTTTCCATGAAAGACACGATAGAGGGGAAAATGCCCTGCTTATATGCGAGTGGGGGGGTGTGGCCCTGGTCAGTGATAGGTGCATTGGTAAAATTATTTAGTGTGCGCACCACTGGCGCACGGAGCAGTCCAATAGACGAAGCAAGATGCTTTGCCAGCATTCATATAACTAGAGTTATAATTCATTACTTTCGGTATCGTGTAAGACATGCCTCCACTTGTGCCATTTTGCTTCCCCTGTCGAATGAAACCAAATGGTTGCAAGGAGGGATGTGAAAATGGCCTCTGCAAAATCACGGCTGCGAATGAGAGCTGCGATATCAAGCGAAAGCAAACCACACCTTTGGGGGCATACAGAATATACTATACATGCAGTAAACAATTGATTCAAGATCACATTTTCAGCTAGCATTAACACTTATTATTTCGGACACATACAGTACTTTAGAACTGTGTTCCCAAGACTGCTAGTTACTACCAGTGTTGGGGTCATTTACTCAAAAAAAGTAATATATTACACATTACTCGTTACTTCTCTTAAAAGTAACAAATAACTTTACAAATGACTCCCTAAGGAAAGTAATTTGTTGCACTACTCATTACATTACGTATGCGTTACACCTAAAACCCTCTGTTGATACGTTCTCACCAGAGTTCGAATATATATCGCACTCAATGGGCCAGGATGTGGAGGTTCGTTGTGCCAGACTCTTTGCATGTGCATCGAGGAAGAGAGGTGACACTTGTTGCTGTGTTTCTCCTCTCCTCCTCTCACAGTGGGAACCAGGGGATTGTTTTGATATGCCAATAAAGTGGGAATAACGTATCTCCTCTCGTGTGCAGTTCAAACTTCAAACGCAGATTTGCTTAGGAAGGCTCCTAAGGAATCTTTAGCAATATTTATTTGAATTCACAACGAAGGAAGAGGGAATGATAATGTACGTCACGCAAGTAAAGACCTATTTAAAAGATCAGTAACTGTAACATGATTACCGAAATTGGAACAGTGATGTGTTACATTACTTTGTTAGAGGAGAAAGTAATGTGATTACAGTTATTATGGAACTGTACTATGTAAATGTACTCTGTAACGCATTACCCCGCCCCCAACACCGGTTACTACAGTGGGGGAGTCACCGCAAGTACTCGAAGCGGTCAAATTGCATTGCACTTGAAACCAACACTGTGCCTACATAGATGATATCGGGCATTCTTAAATGTCCACACCTTCCCAATCTGATACTGTCGTTTCGCGGGAAATGTGCACTTTTTCCACATCTACATC
The DNA here is from genome assembly GCA_900302295.1 of Parasudis fraserbrunneri. Lineage (NCBI taxonomy): Eukaryota > Metazoa > Chordata > Actinopteri > Aulopiformes > Chlorophthalmidae > Parasudis > Parasudis fraserbrunneri. Next base: position 6,393 of record OMKL01042928.1, read on the forward strand.
AAACATCGTCTGATTAACTCAAGAACAGACCCTTACAGTGCACCCAACCACCTCGTATTTCTGTCCCATGACTTTGCTCAACCTCATCTTCAAGATTTGGCACTTCGGAACGACCTCCAGGGGTCCTGTGTCAGCAGCGGCGGTGTTTGCTCCCACTCCCCTCTTCAGGACCTTGGGTTTTGGATGGTTGAGGACCACCACGGGTTGGTTTGGGCCTGGCTGCTTCACCAACTGGTCCACCTTAAGTGGAGCTGTGGGAAGAGCTGCGGTGCCGCCTCGAGGCTCTGCGTGTGCCAGAGTCGTAGATTTGGATGCCTTGTTCCGTTTCTGTCTTTTCTTGTCTGGTTTCCACAACCCCACTCGTACCCTTTTCAAACAGACTGTAAGGAATTTGGAAGAGTCGTTCTGCGCCTCCACCAAGGCGTGTAATTGCCCAGGATGTCCTTCAGTAACAGGTACATCTATCGGGGATGTGATTTTAGAGATGACTTCCTGTTGAACTGATGAGGGCAGAGATTTTGGACAAGACATTTTTCTGCTCTTCTCATTTCCATTCATAGTAGCACCATTTTTTTCATCCCTAACGTCTGAGGGATTCCCAGTTACCATCTGGGTGCATTTAAAGTGTGGATCAGCATTTTCCAAAATGTCATTGGTCTCCTGGGTCGGTTGTGGATCATGGGTAGTGGACATACCCTCTTTGACCACCGGGCCACAGTTTGCAGGGGTTCCCTTCCCCTCCTTTTGCCCTAATAAGGTCTTGGCATCACCTGAAGATGTCTTGACAGAAGAGGCACCTTTGCTCATTACCATTCCCCGCAGAGCAAGTACCAATGGTGGGACGCACCCTTGGCTGTCTTCCAGCTGTTGACTCAAGGAAAAAACAGATGAGATGACTGGAAAACCCTTAGGTTCAAACATGTCTCCTTCAAATGTCCTTTCATTGCCTCTTCCAGACTGGGTCCAAGCAGAGGTCTTTGAGTCTGTGAGAGTAGAGCTTCCCTCCAATTTAGGTTGTTTGGTCGATAAGAGATAAGTTAGAGTGCTGTATCCAGTGTTGGGCTTAAGAGAAGACTCGTCTGCAGTGACTTCGTCCTTACAGACTGACAGTGCTGAGGATGTTCCTTGGATGTTTGTAGTTGTCAGAACATGTGATGCAGTAGAGGCCGATATCCTACTTTGCTGATTCTGGCCAGAGTAGTTATTCTTAACTAGCTTCATGCCTGGAGTGGTATTCCCCTTAGTATTAGCCTCCCTGGGTTCGTCTTTCACAGCCATCTGCACATTTTCAATACTTTTTGGGTAGCTAACATTAACGGTTGGGAGACTTGGGCAATGTTCTTTAGTCCGTTTTTTTGTTTCATGCAGTGTCCTGTTGGACACACACAAGCCCTTATTTGCTGGATTTAGGACGGTTACTGACTGACTGGCACTTGGCACAACTGTGGGACGTGCTGCCTTCGCGGTCAGCGTTTCTTGCACCGTTATCTTGATTCCACATGTCCCTTTGGTCGCTGGATTTGGAATGCTTTTGGCAACCTTGGCTGGAACAACTGTGGGACGTTCCACATTTAAGTTGATCGTTTCTTGCAGTTTTCTTTTGGTTCCACGTGTTCCTTGGCATGCTGGATTCGGAATGCTTTTAGCAGCCTTGGTTAGAATAACTGCAGGACGTTCCACATTCAGGTTCTTGGTTTCACAAACCTTTCCGTTAATTGTGCACATTCCCACACTCCCTGGCTTTGCTGCGTTAGAGTTTGTGTTTAATGCAGACGATAATGTCTTTCCCAAGGCAATGTTTTGTGAGACAGTGTTCCTATTATCCTTTACCAATGACTCATTTTCTTGTTGAGAGACAAGTCTCAGCTTTAGTTCCTTTGTCCCGTTGACCGTTTTCACCTCAATAAGTTCAACCAAGCAGCCGGCCGGGATGGTCACCTCCTCTGGGAGTGAGACTGTTAGAGCCCTATTGTGTTGAATGGGTTCATTTAGAGGGGATAACAGTTCTGCTTCGACTTTGGCGACACTGGATACGTTCGCGTCCACAGTTTTGCCTTTCTGTCGAGCTTTGTCCACTCTGGGCGGCGGTACAGTGGTGGGCGGTATTTTGATCTGAATACGTGGCGGTTGTGGCGGCACATCACCTCTGAGTGCTCTCGGCACGGCAGTGGAGACGGGGGGATGTGGGATTTCCGTCACGGCAGGCTTGCTGGGTCCTTGATCGATGGATTTGCCATGCAAACGCTGAATGTGATTCGCGAGGTAATCCCTCCTCATGTATCCCTGTCCACAGTATTGACATTTGTGTGGATACGCGACGGTGTGCTGTTTCAGGTGAGCGTGTAACTCCGTCTCGCTCTGTGATGCATGGTTACAATAGAAGCAGTAATATCTTGTCGCCATATGCTCCAGTATGTGCTTCCTAAACGCTGTAGAGTCCGTGGAAAAAAAGCCGCACTTCTCGCAGTACATCACGTTCGACGCGCTTAACTGACAGTCCAGACCCAACTCTTCGTGTCCGCTGTTCAGAAAAGACGTTGTCTTCTGACATGCGGCCGGTTTCATGGTCAGATGGTTATCTCTCTGAACGTACAGTTCCTGATGCTCCAGATTCTACAGTGTGACTGGCCACTGTTTACTTATGGGGGGAAAAATCCCTTTCCATACATTCGAAGACTTGCCCTTAGCAGTCAGATGGGCAGAAGAGCAGGTCTGTCCCGGGGTTGAACAATGACATCAGAAATGTGTCCCGTGTCCTTCCTCTCTGTGTAGCCTACAGAAAACGATAAAGAAAAATGTGTTATGAATGGGAAAAGAACTAAACAACCGTTAACAGAAATTCTGCGTTCATGTGGTCCTTGGGAATTCAGACGGTCAAAGTTAGTAAATTGCGTGATGTTTTTTAACCAACGTGCCAAAGTCAGAAGAAATGTTGTACCAGTATCAAAGTAAACTAAACAACTCAAGAAGCGCGTTTGCTGCCAATGCAAAGCCAACTTTCTGCTGAACACGACAAAGTTTGAATGGTGTAAAAACGAATGTACCTCTGAATGGTCACAAGGTTGTGTGTGTATGTCGGTGTGTGCACATGTGTAAGTGCCAAGTGTCGCTGTGGTTGTGTGCTGCGTGCTATGGTGTTCTAAGTGGTTGCTCAGGTCTTGCGAGGTGGTTGCTATGGTGTTCTAAGTGGTTGCTAAGGTCTTGCTAGATGATTGCTAGGGTGTTGCTACTAGGTAGTTGCTATGGTGTTCTAAGTGGTTGCCAGGGAGTTGCTGTGGTTGCTATGGTGTTGCTGGGTGAGTGAAAGCAGGAGAAGCTGAGCGTTTTGATGTATGGTATATACTTTCAAAATTGTGGCCGCTGTCCACGATTTACAAAAAAGTGGCTAAACTTTCAAATAACCAACTACTATACAGCTAGAGTGGGCTCCCCATTCATGTGTATTGTGGAGCATGATTTTCAAACAAACACAAATGGGGCAAAAAGTATGAATGGTATCACTTAAGATATTTTAATGTAAGTCAAAGCAAGAGAGGCTGAATATTTTGGTACAGTATGGTTACTACTATATGTAGTTCAAATAGACTACTAGTTTAACTACATTTTACAGTAGCTGGGTAGTATAGCTACATTCAAATCTCAGAAGCTTTTCAAGTAGTTAACTACTTTCTGTCATGTAGTTTAGGTCATTAATTAAAAACTACATATTTCCATTTAAATTTAGCATTTTCCTGATTCCACACTTCAACAATTGCTCCCTCTCCTCTCCTCAAATCACACCCTCAGACATGCCCTAATGAGACTTGGCCTGTCCTACTAGTCCATAAATCAAATCAAACACATTCACACTTTACTATTTTAGTTGTTGCTATTCCAGCCTCTGATTGTGATAATTTTCCACAATGTAGTTTGGATGTAGCTGAACTACATTTTCAAAGTAAATACAGAATTTTTTTTAAGAGTAGTTAGGATTTAGATTAACTTCTTTTCATGGTGAGGTAGCTAGTAGTTTGGTAAACTACAGTTTTAAAGAAGTTTCCGCAAATCTGTATGTGAAGGGGAGAGGGGGGTAAGATGAGCTTGTGAATAAGTTCACCCTGTATCTAGAGAAAGGTTAAAAAAAAAAATGTTGTCATTTGGCCTCAAACTAAGTAAGAACCCTTCATTTTACTCAGCTTTAATGGAGGGAAGCTCATGTGAAAAGTGGTGAGCACAATAGTTTTTTTGCAGTTAAAGGTGAATTGTTTACATATCAGGTATAATGACTCTTGTGTCAATGCAAATGTTGCAAGGTTTGCAAAGATATAGCATACGTGTTAATGAACTACCAAGGTATAAGAACATGCAAATTAATTACCAAAAAGTTAGTTCTGAATTACTGGACAGGGCATTTTTTTTCTCCAAAATGCTGGCTGTGGGGTAAACTGAGCCAAAAGCCCTGGGGTGAGGTGAGTCAGTGGTTCAACCTAGGATACAGAGAGGTCAAGAGGATCTTAAAATATCAGTTTAAGAAGCTTGCTGGCCATATTAAACAGTTGGCTGACCGATTACATGGTCCACACCAAAGAAATGCAGTGAAATGGAAACTTTAGTTTACTCAAGTATGGTTCAACTTACCCTTTGGCTAGGATCAACTTAAGCCTTACCTGACGCAAGCTGAGCCAGAGGACCACTTTTTTTTATTTTTAAGAAGTCATATTTTTGTATCTCTTTTGTGCAGATCAGTTCTTATCATTTCAATTAGAGGTAAACATCCTGAAAATGTACTTGTTTTACTTTTGTCTCATTTTGCTTTGCCAAGAGGTAATTTTATGTAAATATTGTGTCGTCTTATACCACTCTCCACCTGTGTAGCTACTGCCAAAATTGTGGCCATTTACAAAATGTGTGGGAAGAAAATTCGAATTTCAACATACTGTCACACTCTAGGATTTGAACATTTCACCATTCATTCATATGTGTCAAAACCGCCCACGAAAAAAAAAAAAATCCTACCAAAACTTTCCAGAAAGTAATAGCACAACATTCCCAATGAAGAACGACAACGTTTTGCGAAACATCTCGTCCTCAACTCACGAATGTTCACTCGTCTTCTTTTCACTGAAAATGAATGGCACACTTGCTATGTCGTCTACTGTCTGTTGAGCCCATTACATGTCTATGTGGTGTGAAAACTTTGGCAGCAGTAGCGCACCACACTTTGGGTGGAGTAATAAGAATGAGTGGTGAGATAACGGTAGTAGTGCGTTTGCCAAGGGAAACCACACAATCTGAAAAAAAAAATGGCTTTAGGGCATTACTGTTTAAAAGGACCATAGCGGTCCGGTTTTTAGTTCTTGCCATTAGCAGAGATTGCCCGTCTTCAACAAATTTTGTGTAAGTAAGTGTATACAGTGTATACTTTAGTAGATGTCAGCCTCCATTTTTAAAAGTCATTCACCATTCATGTTGAAACGGTGTGGAAAAACACTCTACGAGACATGAAAGTTGCTAGGTATAGGTAATTCAACCTTTTGAAAGTCATTGTGCACTTTATTTTATGTAAAATTGCTGAATTACTCTAATAAAAGATATTCAAATGTGCGCACTTATATCAAATCACCTCTGCGTTCCACGCCAGAAGCAGTTTCTGGGTCCACTTGTTATTCATTTCCAGATGCTCCTGGTTCACCTAAGTGGCATCGGTGGAGCTAGCCGCTAATATTAAGTTCAAGAGGGTCTCATTTGAGTATGCCGGCCTCATAACAAGCACCCTCTGTTTCTAGTTTCCGCGCAAGGAACACGTTTCCTTCTGCATACCACTGGCCAAAACGTCTCTGGCTGGCTCTGATTGGACTTTGTAAGCAGGAAGCGGTAAAGATAAACAAAGGTAAGGGAAACTCTGCTCTGCACAACAACTTTACAACACGACAACATGTTAAGAGTATGAATATGATGAAGGCGTGGGAGAAGGTGGAAATCATTCCTTTTGTGGCGCGACTGTTGAGCCGTATCAGCACGAGCCTCAATATACCAAAGACGAAATGGTTCTGAGATGGACGGAGTGAGCGAGGCAGACAGGAGATATTGCATGACAGGTGTTTTCGGTGGACCCATAGCACAGAGCCAGGTTTGAGATGTGGTGTGTAGCTTGCCGATTCCGGATAATCACTTCTTAGAAAGTGCTAACAACGTACAAGTAAAGGCTCTAACTCTGCGATAGGTGATTTGGGATTGTAGCCAGGGTATCGAATGGCAAGCAACCATTGTTTGCAAAGTTCAGGATAATTTGGGAATCTGTGAAAATGGATTTGCTTTATTTTTCGTCTTTTTGTATAACTATCACAGCCTTGAGCCACGCAACGCATGATTTATATTTTTCCTTCACATAGCTTCTTTTAGCTTTCCAGCAGAGTCCGACTATCAATGCACAATCTAGCCTAGCTACTCAGTTTCCTGTTGACAAATTCACACAAGTCTGAGGTGTAACTTTCAGCCAATCGTTGACCTCCATTACTCACAACAGAGCCATGGGAACTGTTGAGCCGAATTTTAATACGCCTGTAAAAATATTCCTTACAAGTTTTGCATTTCGAACTCGAATTTTAGCTTGAAGAGGGCTCTTAATGGTACAGTAAGTCTTAGCCAATGGTGACAAAAAATGTCAGGTGCATTCTGTAATGTATGTTGAATATGGACGAAATATAAACAAACGTGATATCTAAAAAGTAAAGCAATATTGGGGGAAATGGTCGAGGTTTAACTTTTTTAACCTAATTGGTCAAACTATGTGGCCAATGTTGACAATAGACAATGACATGTAGTAACACTGGTATGGTCCTTTAACAAGTTGATTACATTGTTTTCTACTACGCTCTACCAAAAAAATTCACGTGCCATTTCCGGGTCGGAAAACTCGTTCGTCCGATATGACATGGACGCGGCAATAGTGCCCACAACCCTACCCCCACCGGCTGTGTTTCTCTCTCACACACACAAACACACACACACACACACACACGCAATAATTGTCCCATTTGACGCTTCTCTCCACACCACGCATTGCATGAAATACAAACAATAGCTAATGAAGATAGGCGATGCAGGGTATTTTGATGCATTGACATTAATACAAATCTGTGCAATAAACACGAAAGCAAAACATAGGCAGAGGCCCTGGATCGCAAAACCAAGGCCCGAATGTAGGCAGTAACATCAACATATACAACGATTTTGGAGAGACAAACCTGACGGTCCGAGTAGATGGACGTCGGCGTCTTGCTCAATCACATCATTGCACAGATGATGGCATTCGAATTTTTTTTAAATGTAATCCTTTTTGTAACGTTATTCAACACGATCAGTGAGCCTGCCCCGCTCTCTCCCTCTGCTCCGCCTGTACGACGTAACACAACGTATTCTTGAAGCAATCCAGCATGAACTCTCTTGCTCTCCATTAGGCTATTTACGTAGGACTTCAATTTTACCTACGAATAATGCGTAAAGATTTTCATTGGATATCCCGGCATATCAACGCCCCCGAAAGACTGCTCTCGAAGCATCAGACATCGAGGGTCAAAACAATTCCTTTTACGCATTTTGGATACCATAGCCATTTGGAACTGTGCGCTGCTGCCCTGCACTAATTAAGATGTCCTATTTGATGTGAACGTCTTCTTTTTATTTTGAATGACCATCCACACAGTGACACAGGAAGTGTTATCAAAAGCCAGCAGTGTCAAGATAGCTTAAATAAACTTAAGTAAGACTTCCTGTGGAGAAGATTTGCCTTCAAAATAAAAGCTCTGAAATTGACACAAATACATTAAAGGACCATACCTGTCTAAATATGTTTTAGCCCGTTTACTTATCAACACACATATTTTGCATTACCCTGACCATTTTCCTGAGCATAGCTTACCTTTTTATATTGTCAAATATTTGGGGGCTTTTTTGTTAACATTATGGTGATAAACCATAAAATTATATAGAAGAAACCTACCCAAAATTATCTCTTGGTCATGCTAACAAATTAGTAGCCCCTTAGAGAACACATTTGTCTCTCATTCTCTCTCGCTGTGTGTGTGTGTGTGTGTATGTGTGTGCACATTTCCTTTTTTACGTTCATGAACTCGCCACTTCCATAGTGCCATTCTGGTCCAATGCACACATCGATTTCTTTGACAAGAGGCTACCAATTTGTTTGCATGACCAGGAGATACATTTAATGTCGATTTTTCACCATATCCGTCTGGTCCTTTAAGATTTTGATCAAGTATCTGACTGTGCAGCAAAATAAACATATCAATTCTCGAGTTTAGGAAAAACCCATAGTAAATAGAACCCATGGTGTGTGCACTCCCTATATACACAGTACAGCTAAAGCGTTCCCACTGCTACCATGCCATTAAAGGCAAATCCAGAAAACTCCACCTGTTTTCCACCCAGAGGACAACACTGATTTTTCAAAACTCTTGTTTTGCCTCTATTCGCGTGGACAGGTGAAACAGAGCTTTTGGAAAACGCAGACATCATGACCTCAACTTGCACATGGCAACTGTTGTTTTATAGGTGTTGAGCATGCGCCAGGAACCTATGAGCAATGGCTGGCTACTGGTTTGTTGATGTTTGTTCGTTACTGTTGGGTTTAATTGCATGTCTACCAGGCAACCTAGCTTTACTTCATCGTTACACCGCCGTGCAGAGGCATATAGATATATTCACTGTGTGTATTATTAACCTGACTCTCAAGAGTATGGAGGGGTGAAAGGAGGGGTGGAAAGAATGCGTCTTCAGAAATATCCATATACATGTGGACAGGGCCTTAGTGGGAAGAGTGACAGGGATCTGTAACCTCATTACAGAATAAACCAGAGCCTCTAGGTGGGGGTGTACCCACGAGAACAGTCAATCGCCCGTGCACATGTTGTAGAAGAAGATCATCTGCTCCACATGGTGTCGGGCCGTGAGGAACGGGATTTTTCAGAGGCGCTCACTCTATGCATCTCTATGGTGCCAACACACTGTTGCCCAACCAATGTGGGAGCAGCTGAGATGATTTCAGCTGATGTGATTGGTTGAACACCAAGCTGCATCATATTCTATACAGGCCACTTTTGCACCGGCTTGCGGGGAAACTTGGCATGGTTAAAAACCTGACCATGGCTTCAAGCTGGCTTGATGCTGCAATAAAAAGCCACCATGTCTATTTCGCACTGCCATGTATTGTTGTTAATCAGCTTTTATGAGACCATATATGTGGCCTATAGGCTGATGAATGGCGTTTACATTATATATAGGCATATATAATTTATATATTATACACTTATTATTATTATTATTATACAGACCTTTCACCATTAAATTGTGTACGTTTTTAACTAGCCTACATTTTATGCAGAAAACCTTGTACAATGGAATTGCAATGGGAACTTTTATTTTGAACATTTTCATCCATTTCTGTCCGGAAGTAAAACTCCTATTTAAACTGGCTTGATACTGGTCAAAACACCCACCAGCGGTCACTTGCACGAACGTTGTTTTGTCTGTCGTTCACCAGTACTCAAAACCACACAAAATTGTGTGCCCTCCGTTGTGAAGAAATGCTGCCCCGCGTGCTTGGTCAATTTTCAAATTAGTTGAATTTCGACCTGCGTAATCGCTTGGCACACCTATGCTGGGAGCAGCTGATATTATTTCGGCTGATGAGCAGTACGTGTGATTGATTGAACCTCAAACAGCATCACATCCAGTACTGTCCACGTTTGCCCGAAACATGTTGAGAAACTTGGCCGTGGCTAAAATTTAAACCAGTGTGACCGCACCATGACCACGACCTATCCCCTTTGGCTATCACTTTTCTATAGCTATCCGTGAGGGACCAGAGAGAGGAAAACAACGGACGAGGAGCCTACGTGATCGGATACGTCTAATTAGAATGTTATCAAAGAAATAACAACATGCTGCTGTTTGTCCGAATTTGCAGACGGTCAATTTCTGTCTCTGCAACAGTGTTATTTCCATTAAAAAGGTGAGTAACGTTACCTCATGACTAACCTTTTCTCCAGGCTGCTTGAAATGGGCCTACTCGCAAACATCAGACTTTGTAGACATATTTACATCATAATTATTGTTATTTTGCATTTTATCACAATGCCTATATAACTAAAGTGTCACTGGCTGGATTTTGTGCTACTGTGAATCTGGAGACTTCCGTGTTGTCATGGTAGTGTTTTGTTGTTGTTGTTTTTTGTTTGTTTTTTGGGCAGTGCAGAGATGAAGACTAAAATGATTCCCATTGCCTTTCAACTTTACAGTAGGCGTGCAGCAAGTAGCATATCCTTATCAGTTTATGAACTTCATACACAGTAGGCTGTCAATGAAGCCTCATACCGTAGCCTATGTGTGGCTCACCATTACTATTGTGAAAACAGTTTCTGGGATTTACAGACCATTGTTGCAATTCATAATGACACAGCAGTAGCTTTCACTTGACCCTCCCATTCGTCTACACAACGCGTGCGGGCTTCCTGGTTATGGCAATAATAATACCGTCAACCAGGACGCAAGCTCCACTTTTAACCCTCAGGCGATCTCTTTCATCTTTTCACAGACATAAAGTTATCCGTCGGAGCATGGCCTCGGATTCGGCAACCCGGTTCGACTTTCTCGTGGTTGGCGGTGGATCTGGGGGTTTGGCAGGGGCGCGGAGGGCGGCGGAGCTCGGCGCAACAGCTGCCGTGATCGAGAGTCACAAACTCGGAGGTACCTGCGTGAGTAAATAAAAGTTATCCTGGTTCTAGCCGTCGTTACATAGTAGCATCTGTCTCTTCGCCCCCGCATCTGTCACGTGTAGTTCACAACGGGTTCACAGCGAAGCCTCGAGACTTTTTTGTGGAATGTTTTTGTGCGCAATGTTGTGGTTTGTTAGTGTTAAAAAAGCAATGGGCTCGAATCCAGCTCACAAGCATTCTTCTGGCACATAATATATTTTCAGTTCGTGTAACAGATGGAAGTGAGTGTGCGATGGCTGCGGATACCTACCACCGTAGCCTTCTGACATTTCCAACAGCTGTCTTGTCACTGATTGCACAGTTCCTTCCCCAATTTGTTTTTGTTTATTGCATGAAGTCATAATCACGAAGACCTCTCATGTGTCATTGCTTAACTGTAGAATACTGGCCATAGACTTATTTCAAGATTTTGTTATGCTTGAATCTTGACACTTAGAAGTGCTTGCTCTTTTTTGTTTGTTCTTAACTTTTAAATTGTGTCTTTGTTTGCACTGCGCTGTATCACCAAGTCAAATTCCGGTGTATATTGTACATTTGGCGATTAAAGCTATTGTGATTCTGTTGCCTCAGTCTCAGTAGTTCTGGTGCTGTTTTCTTTCCTACAGGTCAATGTCGGCTGTGTCCCGAAGAAGGTATTGTTTACATTGCATCCCTCTTGTAATTGGCAGTGTCTGAATGCAGAAGGGTGTTGAGTGTAGGTTGTTACTAGTCTAGTTGAAAAGACTTGAGCAGACTTGAGCCTTCTCAGTAGCACCATTCCAAATAGTGGATTTTTATAATCATAATTTATGTAATTCGTCTTTAAGTGTGTGTGTGTGGGGGGGGGGGGGGTTCTATAT
>OMKL01042941.1:4276-18345 GCA_900302295.1 Parasudis fraserbrunneri
AAGGTGTCGGACTTCGGGCTGTCGCGCTTCCTGGAGGACGACACGTCAGACCCCACCTACACCAGTGCCCTGGTGAGACTCACGACCTCACCACACACACGCACACACACACACACACACACACACACACACACACACACACACACACACACTGCAGCTGGTGACTCTGGCTTTAACACTATTCAAGCATGGGAGTATGAGTTTATGGGATTGCCAGATTGTCATGGTATGTTCACTCTAAGGACTTTTAGGCGACTGTCTGTCTCTCACTCACTAAAAGACTCATGGTACTGTAGTATGACATATGCATAAATAGAATAAGAATAAGGAGTAAATAAGTACCCAATGTAAATACAAAGAATCTCTTAGCAGCAGAGCAAGGCAAAAAAGCTTTTCAAGATCAAAAGCCCTATAGAAGGAAGCAATTTTCAGGTCTTTGGTGCTGGGATTAAGTCTCTGGCTCGATTCAGAGTTCAGACCTTCGCCGCATAGGTGCTTATCTATGGGGTGCCGAATGTAAAATAGTTTGTGTGGAAAATAAAAACTGCTAAATGCATATTGCTAAATGTTCAATGTTATGCTAATGAAACATTTAACTAAATATTTAATTTAGGCAATGCCTAACTAATTATTTAGCTAATTGTTAAATGTTTAGTTTGCCAAACTAAATATTTAACCAAATACAAATCTAGACATTGCCAAATTAAATATGTAACTAAATGTTAAATCTAGACATTGCCAAACTAAATATTTAACTAAATGTTAAATCTAGACATTGCCAAGCTAAATATTTAAAGGTGCTGTAAGTGATATTTCTTTGGTTAAAATAAGTGTTAAATAGCTCTACATTCCAACAGCCACCACTGATATAGTGTTTGGTCAGTAACATGGGTCTCCCAGTCCCCTTTGCTCTAATAAATGTTCTGGTATCCAAATCCCACTTTATCCAATCAAGAGAGAGAACTCCACAAAGAGGCATGGGGAGCAGGAAAAACATGGTGGCATGCTCGTAAACTTTCTCTTTTTCCACCTAAATGGTTCACCAAACCAGACAATATGGAAAATGGTCACAAGATGTGCTGGACTTAATCCCCCTTTTCTCAGGAGCCTGTATCTCGCAGTCAAAATGAACTTAAGCTGAAAGGCTGAATACTATCTTGAGACACGCCTCCATTTGGAGGAAATCCCTCCCCAGGTGTGCAACTGGTTTTGAGTGACTTAATACCAAGGATAAGTCTGAGGTCTGAATGGGAGTAGTGCAATTTTGGTAACTCCACGCTGCATGCACTTATCTCAAGTCTGAATCGGGCCCTGTAATGAGAAGTATTTTTCCCCTCAGTGCAGTTTGCATAATATTGAATGAAAATTCCATCCCAGTGTCTTTGTACAGCAGACCATACTTACTTATTCATTAACATAACATCAAATGCTTTTATTCTATATGATACCAATACTAAAAGCAGGAGGAAGAAAACTGGTCAAAGTCACTTAAGATACTGAAATTATAATAATCAGCCATGCTATTCTACTCTTGTTCAAGAATTAAGGCTTAACTGACGATAAAAAAAAAAAGAAGAAAAAAAAAAAGACCTTCAAGGTCATTCTCATTCTCACTTCTCCATGGAAACAAAGCATGCACCCATAGACCTCTCACGTGTGTTATAATTTTTCAGCCCAAATAAGAGAGGGCGGTTCTCTTGGCATGGGAAAATTAATGGGTTATTAAACTAGCTTTGTGTGTGGTTCACAATGGCTCTTTACCTTGAACAAGGTCCTCTCTCTCTGATAAGGCAAGGGATTTATGCTGCCTTCAAATGGAACTTGTGAGCTCCTGGTTATGACATGGGAAGTCGTGTACACTATATGCTTGCCGTTCAAGTGGTTAAAGCCATGAGGACATTGTTGCTAGGCAACTGGGCAATGCATCCGAGGCAAAACATTTAGTTAACTAAATGCAAAGGCATAATGACAGAGGAAAAAGATGAGACTGGTGGGAATATCAAAATTTTTCTCAGATAAACTATTGATTTACCAGGAAAAGATTTGCAGAAACAGCAAAACGAACTTCCACGGGCTCATCACCACGTCACAACTCATGAACTCTGAGCTTTCAGAAAATGTCCACTTATGAAGTCGTGAATACCACAACAGTTGGTCATTCATGTGGACTCTTCTCGTGAACACGGTTAACATGATCCATTTGAAGGCACCATGAGCATTTTGAAGTGGCAGTATAAAAAAGGAAAAATCGCTAGCCAAAACTAGCTTAGCATTGCAGCATAGGTCCCCTGACATCACCAGTTTCATTGCATTTTTATAGTAGGGACGTAAGGAAATTGCAACATCTGCTCCTTTAGTGTTAGCAATGTGGCTCTTAAAAATAGGCTAATTAGCAAAACATAAATCCTCATGTAAAATGTTACTTTACCTCTGACCCCAAATGTAGCATAAAGGACAAAATTACTGGTAAACTGGAAAGGAAAACATTGTTCATTTTCGCCATATGCGGAAAAAAGGGGGATTTGTGTTTTTTTTTTATTTTTAATGACGACAACAGAGGTCTATTGAAATGAGTAGATTGAATTTGAAAAAAATGTAAACCCCTCTGTTCCACACCAAGTTCTACATTCTAATATTTAAAAGGATGATAATGTTTTCAGCCTTATACAGCATTTGTACTATTCAATTATTGAACAATTGTGATTTTAATTATTTTTTACACCACTTCATTGCATAATACCTGTAAGTATTGTTGGGTTTAAAACCAAGGGTTTAACTTAGCACGCAATGCCAGGGAAAACAACACATTCAAAACCCAGAAAATTGGACATAGAAATTTGATTGTTGGATTTTGCTGAGTTTGAATCATGATTATTACATGAATTGATTATTTCTCCCACCCCTATTCGGTACATTTAACTTTCTCAGGGAGTTACAAACCACAAAAACAACATGGATGTACCCTGCTGAAGGCCAGTGAATGGCTCGGACACCTTGGAGTCTTCTAAATATATTAACACAGTCCACTCCCTCTTGTATGTTACTACTTCATTGGAATACAGGCTGGGGCTTCTTACGTTTGATGCAAGAGGACAAGAGGAACAGTGCCCTGGACCTAATTTTCTTCATGGTATGCATGCAGTGACCCCAAACCAAAGAGCACCTTCAATAATGAATCTACAAAAGATTATATATATATATTTGTAATAATTTTTATTCTGAAGTCTCATTCAATTCTCATTTCATTCAAAGGTTAAAGGCAAATAAATGAACTGAACTGAAACAAGGGTCTAACGTTAGCTATTTAAGATTGTATTTGTATGATTAGCAGGGGGTCCGCCCACTAAAGAATAAAAAAGTTGACATAAATGTAATGTTAAAGAACACGTCGATACTAGATAATATGCCTGCTTCTTTGTACTCAGAAGAGTAGGTGTGCAGCCGTGGTGTGTGTCTGACAACATTACCTTTGGTTGGGATAATTAACGCAGAGGCAGGGAGCACATTGTCACCCCTGGCTGAGGCTGTCTTCGTTGTGCCAAGATGTGGGTGGATTAAACATAGTAATTTGTGTGAAGCTTAGTGGCAGTATTGAAAACTCCTTTTTGGAAAGAACCAAGTAGCAGCCAGTCTGACAATGTGAGGCATGATGACCAACTTCGATTCTTGAGGACAGGCAGAATGGGGATGGTTGGAATTATGGATGGACTGGATGTTTAATTCAGTCTGGTGCTCTGGGCTGAGGGCTCTGAGAGTCTGTTTTGATAGGTTAGAGCTCCTGCTTGCTCTCTTCTCCTTCACACCATCTCTTGCCACCCCCACTCCCTCCATCTCTATCTCTCTCTCTTTCTCTGTCTCACATTCTCTCTGTCATTCTCTTTGAGTGATGGGCACCATGTTGTATCAGGCAAGGATTCAGTTCAGTTCACAAGCGGGAGAAGAGAAGTAAGAGTAGCACATGGCATTTTTCACTTTAATTAGATATGTGGCCAATCCAGAAATGGATAATAAATCATTAACAATTAAATTCCCTGATTTATTTGGGAGTATTACTACTTAGCATGATTAAAATGACACATCCAATATGACTCCAAGCGCTGTGAATCAAAGTAAGGTTTCTTCTCTCTCCACTGCACTGCTTTGCTCTGCGCATCCCACCATCGCCGTTTGATCCATTACATTTTTTTTAATGAAGGGAAGATTTTGCTTTAAATAACTTATATCAATCACAGTTTACTTAGCTTGGATCTGCGTGTGTCATTCTACCTGAGGCACTGCATCATTAAGATGGAATGGCAGGTATGCACTTCCCATAATCATCATGAGGGACAGGCTCCACACTGCCCCCCCACACACAGCTGTCCATCAGTCAAAGTGTCAGGTTTCTGTAAAATAATCACTCCACACACCACATTTCTACCCTGTTCTCACAGAACTTTGTCCCTTAACTCTTTTAGGTGTACAATCTTACATGTGATATAGACTTTTGAGAACTGAAAATGATGATGCCACAATGGCATTGAAACCTAGGAAGTTCTGGAATTTGAAAATAGAATTCTGAGAGAACATTTTTTGCCTTGCTAGTAATCGCTTGGTCGGTCACTCGGTTGGTTGGTCGGTCGTGTCAACCCCTTTTTTGTGCTAGCTAGAACTTTAGTGAGATATCTTGAAAGGTATTGGCTGGATTACCATGAAATCGTCTGTGCACATTCATGGTCTCAAGAGGAAAAAACCTATTGATTTTGGTGACCCCATGATCTTTCCTCTAGTGCCACTATCAGGCCAAATTTACAGCCCCATTAGCGAGAGCTAGCAGCTCTGTCAGTAGAGCTCTGTCAGTACACTATTTAGGTCTAGGTGGTAAGGCTGCAGTCTGCCTCATCCTCTGACCACCACAAGATGGTGATAAAGCAACACACAACAAGCACCACAGCACACAGACTCTCATAATCATGAGAGTGTGAAACTTGAGACACAGCCAGTGCCCCCAATAGAAGAAAAGCGACAGCCGGGTTCTCTCAAAATAATCTATTTTGTCAAGTAGCATTGTCGGAGCTTCGGTGGGACATATATTAACACTGAAAGATGGCATAGTGGAGTCAAAGAAGCGGGGCAATTTGTCCTAAATGTTTAAATCTCTGGGTTTCAGAGCACATTTGGGCTACGCTGACAGTAACCTAACTGGTTACACTTGCAAGCTAATGCTAGCAGGCCTACAAACTGGCAAGACAGCTGATGCTATTAACTGCTACTCATGTGTGCAGGATAGCATCCCTATATTGCGTCTGTTGTTAATCGAACCATTCATTAATCCCTCTGGTATTTTGTGTTCTGTTCCTGCAAGCATTTCGCTACAAGAAAAAGCTATTTCACAGTGTTGAGTGGCAGCCTTGATTTAGCAAACATTGCCCTGCTTTTTTAAATTTATCTCCTCCGGCAAAGCTGGGGGGAGATCATGTAATTGGTTGCACATGTGTGTATATCCCCAGCTAAATTTTGCACTACAACTACAGGGCCAATTAGGATGAAACGTCACACATATGCTGACAGCAGGCCAATGACCTGAATTCTCAATTCATCTTTTTCAAATCGGGCAATTACAAGTATTTTATTTAAATTGATTTTTCCATCATTGTTGTCCATTGAAATTTATAGAATGGTTACACCTTTTGAACACAAAAGGACGATAGCATCATGCAGGTTTGCTGCTCAAACCTGTTTACAACATTAAAAACATTTTCCCCCAGCGAATCTCTTAGTTACATCAATATTGTGCTGTCAGAACAGTCTTATATTTGCACATTAAGTATTTCATGTTCACTATTCTGATACCAATGGTGTAGTCAACATGATATGTAGAGCCATTTATTACCAATAAATGGCTCTTATCAATAAATGGCTATGGTGATACACAGGTATATGCCGTATGCCCACTAGAGCCCACTAGAACTTTCCGTATGCCCACAAAAGCCCACTAGAACTTTCCGTATGCCCACAAAAGAATTGCTATGATACGTAGGCCTACGTTATCACTACTCAACTCTTTATAGTAATCAGAAAATCTTGTGTAGGTCTAATGTGAATACAGAAAGTAACTGATATGAAACTCTGAAGCAAAAAAAACCAAAGCAAAAAAACAACATAAAAAAAAACACAATGAAAATGAATTTGAAAGTGAATTTGGAGTCAGTGAAGCCAAGAGGAGGACCCACTATGTTAATAGTAGAGAACATAATTTAGCCCAACGTTACCTGCTTTCCACACTCTGATCCATAAGATAATGTTGACAAATTTATTTGAATTGAATGTCTTAAAATTTGATTTAGAATGCATTTTAGGCCGGCATTATTTGCCTTCTACAAACCAACATGAGTTAATGAACCCGCTATGAACCTTGAGAAAACTATTGGGGTCTAAAAAGAAATGTCAACCTACAAGACAGTTGTGCTAAAACTGGGCTATTGCGCAGAGTAGGCCTACAGAAGGATGTGGTGAAGGGTGCCAGAATGGGGGGGGTCCCTCCACTGTCAGTTATTATGGAAAGTGAGAAGGTCTTATAACGTACTAGATTAACTGTGTCCTGTACACAACGATGTTCCATACAGTTGGCCTTTTCCGGCTGATAGTTAGGCCTAAATGAAAACATATGGGCTATGGATAAAATTTATATTTGTGTTCATTCCCTTCTCTTTCATTCCCAACCATGGACAAGACACACAAGGCATTTGTCTCATCAAGAGTTGAGCAAGTTTGCGAGGTGCGCCCAATAGACTATGCTCCACAAAGGACAGTGGGGGGTGGGGGGGGAGAGCGAGACTGCAGCAAAGTCATAACTTACATTTATATGTGCTTCTCACAGTGTTTTATCCTGTATGAAACGATTATTAAGTGGTGATAATTTGTTAAATAGGTCAGCTTTTGTTCAATAATACTTTGAAATGGGAGATTTTTGAAATATCAAGTCAAGATTTTGCTGGCCAGTTTGCTCCGATGTCTGACTGAGGATGAGAAATATGAAACGCTGTTTGCTCATAATCCAAAAACATTTAAATAAATTAACAGTTATGCATAATAGCCTACAAATATCTTGGATTTATTTTTAAAATGCTATATAGGCCTACAGTTTCAAAGCGTAAAATCCTGGTTTTTGAGTTTCCCTTTGTGTCCCCCCACTAGGCTATGTGGTAGGCTACTATCTGGCACTGGTGGTAAACCCACCTACATTCAGTTTACTGTTTTAGCCTAAATCTTTGTATGTGTGTGTGTGTGTTTCTCTCTCTCTCACTGTTGTGTTCTCCCACCTGGAGAACCAGTGTCTTATCTCCATTAGCTATGTTTAGCCTGGCTTGGGCTAGCCATGCTATAGCACGGTATGGTATGGTTGGGTTTGTGTCTCCATTGCATCTCTTATAAACTCTCTGTGGTTACTGGGCAACCTTTCAAAATTCACACCACCAACTGTGGTACACATATGATACATGAACAGTCCCAGCCGGTTTTGGCCAGGTTGTGAAAGGTGGTCATCTCAGCCAGGGTCCATTAAGGTTTGGCCAGGTTCTAAAGATAATGGAGACGCTCATTGTGTGCCAGACAGGTCACAGCACAGCTAAACCCTGGCCAGTAAGACAAGGCATATGTCTCTCTCTCTCTCTCTCTCTCTCTCTCTCTCTCTCTCTCTGTGTGTGTGTGTGTGTGTGTGTCTCTCTATCTCCCCGTAGCCTACATTATTCTATTTCTATGGTTATGGACTTTGCTATAGTTGTTTTGGACTTTACTACATCAATGGACTTTGTGCTGATGGACTGCCTATAACCAGGCTCCTGCAGGGACACCTGAGGCATTTGAATTGCCAGGGGAAACCATTCATCACAATAATTATACACTGCTTGTGATTTTGCCATATGTATAAATTGTTATGGTACAGCACACAGTACATGGTCATGCTTTTTCATACTGTAGCTTGTACTGTAAATTGCCTATTAGTAGCCTGATATTGGTGTGGTTGAAGACTGGGGTGTTTTTGTAATGTGTCTTTAAAAAAATATTTTTGGACAATGTTTCAAATTTTTATTTGTCACATGCTGTTACACCACAGTGAAATGCTTTTTTCTGTGTTCTTCAAGAACGTGCTCAAGCTCGGATAGTAAAAAAAAAAGACACACTAAATACACTAAATACAATACAATAAAATACAATGAGAAAATGTATAGTAGCATTATTAAACTATAAATAAAACGGCTATATAAAAACTATAGTGAGTGTGGACAGTATAAAGTATGTGGCTCCTGAGTTGGCCAAGTAGGCTACCACTGTGTTAGCTTGGCAGAGATTTGCACCCAACTGAGTGTACTTCTCTAGTTGACTCTGATATGATAATGCTATTTTTCATATTTAGTATATGTCGCTCCAAAATGCCAGCAAAACTGTCAATCCGTTCAACCACTTTGGTCCAGTTGGGTGTAAGGAGCAGCACAGCCTCTAGGGGCCACTAGTGGGGCTTAGTCTTGTTTAAACACTTGCACCTGAAAGGGTTACCTTTCAGTATAGGGATTAAAGCTCATCGTAACCAAGAAACTTATATACAAAAATATAATGGTGGGCTCAGCAACAACAACATAGCAGGCTGCATGTCTGTCAGATACTACGCTGGGGAGATAACTATCAATGGGTAATGGACGCTGATGCTGATTGAGAACACAAGGGAGGGGTGTGCTGGGAAATGACGGATACCTCATTCTATGGCTCAAACACTTAGAGAACACTACAAGGTGTGAAATACAACTGTAGCCTCTGAGACAGTGGTGCAATCAATACATGTAGAAAAAGAGCACAACATCACCCACATTCATAGCAACAGCGCATATATTTAGCCCGCACTTGTCCTATGACATAGTCACGACTGACACCCAATCTCGGCACCCAAAGCCACGACGGAAACTCAAAAAAGAAACTAAAAATAACTGTCTCAAGTGACAAAAGAATAAGAGCCATGACTCAAGGAAGGGTGACCTACATTAACGTCAATAAAATATTAGGTATGGTCAACGGTGGGCCAGTGAAAAATTAACCTTCATCCACATTCACCTCTGTATTGCTGAATAAGGGCCTACAGATGGATTAGTGATAATGACTATCTTAATCAAGCTATAAAAAGTATTAAGCTAAATCAGGTGCTGGGTGTATATTAGGCAATAAAAGTCTCTCTGGGTGACCTATGATGCCATGGGTATGATATCCATACCTTTCTGCAATGGTATTCCTATGACAACACCCAAAGGCTGTCTGCAATGCTGAGGCTCTCAGAGACAGCCATGTGATAATGGCAGACAGAAAGAAGAGAAGACAACACGATGAGAGCATACTGTATATATACTATATAGTTGCTGTTGTGTGAAAACCTAATGTTTACTTTTAGTGATGTGTGATTTCCATGTTTGTAACTGAATTAAAGGTTTACATGGTCCTAGGGTCCGATAGGGACAAAAAGTTTCATAATTAAGTGTGCGGGTATCAATCTGAAAACTGGTGTTGAGGTTGATGTTTTGGAAATATGATGTCTCAGTTACATTTAAAGTCTATGAGTCTGTATGATACTATAATGTGACATAAAACATGCTGCATGAGCAATTTCCTGGCAAAAATAGTGCGGTGTATAAAACTGAACAAGCCTATCTGGGGTGTTTGTAACTAACCACTGACTTGTTTTTCCCTGATACCTCGGCAGAAGCACTCTGTTAAGTCACACATTCTCTCATAGGGGACAACAATAGTGTACATTGTGCCAATCCCTGAAACATAAAAACCTTGACAACAAACGATGATTCTCTCAAGTTCTCTCTTCATGATTTCTCCAGACATTGTACTGCCACGCGGTGGCGAACTATAGCCATTACAACTTTAAATTGCTTGGTGTAGGCAGGGAGACTTAAGAAATGTGTTCTACAATATTGATCATAGAATTAAACCTTCTATCACACATGAAATTGCAGTATTTAGTTTTGTGGGAGAGAGATATTTTATGAGTTAGTCAATGCTTCACACATCAATGAGAAGGTCATGGCTGTAGCCCACTGGGTGTGAATTAAAATGGATCACTATGTTCACTCAATACCCGGGTCAAATAGTATTTTGCAAGTAATTCTAAATGTTTGTTTTAACCTGCTTAGAGTACCAGATGGGTGGGTTTTGCCACATAGGGCAATACAAAAAGTCTAGAATATTTGAAATTAATTTTATACTTTTCTGTGGTTTACAACTGACCTGACACTATTTGAATTGTCCTGATGCGGTAAAAAGATTCCCATCTGGAACTGGAACATATTTGTCCTAGGTCTGTTTCAGTTCTCCTGGTTCATTCATCAGTGCAGCTGGCTACCATTACATAGAGGAGTGGTTCACAACCTTTTTGGTTTGTGACCCCTAAAAACAGAAAAAAAAATCATCCCGACCAACAGGTTGAGAACCACTGACATATAGCAAGAGCTGAACTGACAGTATCCTACTATCTACATCTAGTTAAAATTTTTTCCAATCATTTTGCAATGTATGCCGTATATAATTAGATTTTGATAGCGTTTCTATACAACTGCTCGTTGTTTGGCATTTTTTAAATACAAACTTCACAGTGCAAATGTCCCCGAATAAAAAATTACATGGAGGTGATGATTGAAGTTTGTAAGGCAATGTGTTTTTGAGGGATAATTTTCTGGCTGAGGTTTTCATTTCTTCCTGTGGGTTTCAGGTGATCGACCGCAAGCAGAGCTTTCTGTTCTCTGAGTTCTCTGAATGCGAGCACTTAAATATGAAATGGCTGAACTTGGGAAGACTCTGGAAGACGCGTGCATAATGAAATAACAATAAAACAGAGAAACTTTGACAAAAAAACATCCGGTTTATTGACAAATAAACTTCCTTTTTATTGACAAATAAACTTCCTGTTTATTGTGATGGATTACCTTGCTCTGGCAATGTTCAAGTCTGTGGAAGTACTTTTTCATACTGCACAAGAATGAATGCCAGCAAATGGCTTCTTCTGAAGGTAGGAAAACAATCCCTGATATCTCCAACTACACTGACTGTGTACAGACACCACAAGGAATTATGTAAAGGAGAGGGACAACCTAGATGATTGGCACAGACTTAAAATAATGCCAGCATTATCCTTCAAACTAGTAATTGAACTACACTACTCTCCAACACTGGAGTTACGTCAATCCTGTAGGATGACATGATTTACATGTATGGTCCATTGAACATGCATGCTGATCCTTTCAAAGTAAATGAAGCATTCCTATGGTGCAGACATCAGGCCACAGCTTTTTAGTTGCCATGGATATCCTGTCATTCAAATTCATCAGCACTTCAGCTGGAACATGACAAGATTGGCTCCCACCCACTAGCAATCATGCATTTCTGTATTGTGCTGGAATACCATTCTCAATTAAAATCATTCATGTCAGACTGACTGTTCTCATTGTTTCCTCACAGTATAAATATCCTTG
The DNA here is from genome assembly GCA_900302295.1 of Parasudis fraserbrunneri. NCBI lineage: Eukaryota > Metazoa > Chordata > Actinopteri > Aulopiformes > Chlorophthalmidae > Parasudis > Parasudis fraserbrunneri. The sequence goes on from OMKL01042941.1 coordinate 15,778, forward strand.
AACACCAGCATGAAATGAGAGGAGAATTCATTGTAGCATAAAAGAATATTGTACAAAATTATGTTAGCAGCAGTACACTGAACAAAACCATGTTTTGAATATAATAAGATGGCAAAGAAATGGCTGTGAACATGATGAACCATCCTGTTCACTCAAGTCCTCCTTCATCAACACAACAGACAGGCCTGTTCTCTCTAGACATTGCCATCAGTCATATCAGGTCATTGAAGAATGTGGGAAATCAACACCTGCCATCAACAGAATGCTGGTACAGTCAATACAGCGGTGGCCTGAGGGTTAGAGAAGCAGGCTTGTGACCGGAAGGTCGCCAGTTCAATCCCTGGGACTGGAAGGAAAAATCTGGGTGGAGAAGTGAACGCTCTCCCGTCCTTCAAATCCTTAACCCCCAACTGCTTCAGTGGAGCTGCTCAGTGGCCAACAGTGTCAGACTGTGGTTGTACTAGGCAGCTCCCAGGTGTGAATGAGTGTAACTGTTTGAGTGTGAAGCAGCATTGCTGGAAAAGAGCATCTGTGCTCAGTGAACCTACCTTGGGTAAATAAAGGCAAAAAAAATTATAATAATACAGTTTGTGGCTCATACGTTGAATTTCTTCTCTACTGTAAATATTAGTTTGGGAGGCAAAAAAACCCCAAACAGTATCTGTGGCTGATAAACTTTTACTGGATGTTCAGACAGAACGCAGTGAGAAATTTCGAGGTGGCATGAAAGCATGGAAGGAGGCGACTGGAGTGAGAAGGACACAGCTTTGCTCTAGGCAGCATGAATTGCTAAAATATTATGTTAAATACAAAATGGACTTCTATGAATGCTATTGAATAGGTTACATTTAGAAACGGCTCAGTTTATGAAAATGTCAGCTACTGTATGTTGCGGTTGAGATTAAATGTACTTGCATATCTTCACAGCAACAGTTCTGCTTGATTGATTGATTTAATTTACTCTGGATAAGGAAGACAACAACATCCAAGGGATATAGTAACGCTAAAGTGAATAAAACTTCCCCTGGGTCAAATACAGGGCAGACATATGACATAGCCTATATTTCATCACATCTAAACTAAAGTACAATCCACACAAGAACACAAAAACAAAATCCCAATCCTAAAACACCATACCTTAGAATACCACACCGCATGCTAAACATGGATAGGTTCCCATTGCTTCTCTAAACCACATTATTAAAATCTGTCATTAAAAATACCATTTCACACACCACACTGGGAATCAGCACAGGATATAGCTCTGACAATTCACTAATGTCCGCCTAACATGTTACTCCAGAGATGGGTCTTTACCTGACTTTTGAAAATCCCTTTGGACTGTACCAGTTTAGTAGGCAGTGGGAGGAGGCTATTCCATAACAGGGCACCTGTGTAAAAGAATGAACCCCGAGCTACACCTTTAACACAACTTACATGAGCCCACACTAGATCTTGTATTATGGGCATGCAGAGTATGAACCATGACTATCTGTCAACCTAAATAGTCTGGAATGATATTCCACATGTGGTACATGGTGTATTGTTCATGTTAAGTGGTCAAAATGCTTAAAATGAGATTATATATCTCATCACATTATTTCTGGACATACAGTTACAGCAACTATGGCAAAAACAGAATCCTGGACCTGTAGCCCATGCTGCCACCTAGAGACAGTTATTTTGTATAGCTCAATATTGTAACTCTGTCAGCAACATTCCCTGTCCTGCAATACAGTACATTTGAGGGTCCAGTAAAAAGTTAAGTTTCCTGCCCTGGGACTCCATGATGAAAGTGCCTCACACTTACATTGGCGAAAGAGACACACAAGTTACAATGATGATCATGACAAAGGGCTAAATTGTCAATCACATTCCAGACATTTCAATAACATGAGGAGACAAAATGCATACTCATGGGCCACCATGCCTGATAAGAGAAAAGTCTGAATACAAAATAATTCTAATCACACACAGTCAGCTCTGAATTCAGTTGCCACTTTGGTACCATTACTCTTATGTTTAAGCACATAGACATTTGAATGGACATTTTTAAGTGCCCTTATCAACACACAAATTCCTCTGACTTTATCTTATAAAGTCTGTCTTTATTGCAGTATACTGTAGCAGGAAATGGTGCATTACAGTGTAATAACCATTTCTTGGACCATGGTATATTTCAATTAAATTATCTTGTAATAGCCATATATTTGCTTTGCAACCTCCAAAACACACAGCATTTAACATTGTCCATAAAAATGTAATGACCACATGACTATGGATGTATCTCTCTCTATAAAGTTTTGACTGTCGACAATAAATATACCCTCTACACCACACAAACGTGCACACGTGCACGCACACACACGCACGCACGCACGCACGCCCCCACCCCCCCCCCCCAACCCCCCCACACACACACACACACACACACACACACAAAAAGGAGGACCTAAGTCTGACAAAAGTACTCACAGTTAATAATCTTTACATCCAAACTTCTGGAGTTTAACCTCTTTTAATCCTGTGTGAATTTTAAGTTCCTCCTTCACTCGACTGACCGCTTAC
>OMKL01043222.1:2406-12704 GCA_900302295.1 Parasudis fraserbrunneri
TAACTGACAAACATGGTTGGTTATGACATAAGGTAGAACTTTATAATCCCGGAGGGGGAACTGCATGGTGTCGACAGCAGCACACACACATACACACACACACACACACACACACACACACACACACACACACACACACACACACACACGCACACACACGCACACATAGAGCCTATAGGCTATTTGAATGAAACCTTAGCCGCCATGATTTTATTCAACTCACGGTATCTATTTCTATTCATATGTTTCTCACTCAATTTGCAATTTGATGCATTTTTTACAGTCTGTCCTCTGATGCACTTTGGTCAAAACTGATTTGCATGTAGCTATAATGTGATTGAAAGCTTTATGAATAAATTAATGTAAAACACAATACCTTAGTCTTTTTTATGAATTACAAATGGTTTTTTTCTCTCAGTATGGTCAGAATTTCAGATCAGTGATTTTAGCTCACTTTGTTCAAGGTACAACTTTGTCATGGGACACTTTTCTGGGCAACCAATGGCAACGGGGAGGGACATATCGATTTAGGGTTTCATGATAGGCTAGCCAAATGTAAGGCCAGCGTTTACTGGTTGCAATTTTGGCGTGGGTGTGGCCATTCTCACAGGCAGGTATGTATGGGAGATCTGAAAGGCGGTGCGTAAACAGAGTGGGCGAATATGGCGTCGGGAAAGAAGAGTGGGAACAGTAGACATGAAAAAGGTGTGAATGGAAGACGCTCGTCAAAACACAAAGAGGGGCCAGTGGGTGAGTTATCCGCATTGGTTAGACTTCGGTACAACGCACATGTAGCTTTCTTTATTATTAGCAGCGAAATACGCCTCGGCTCGGTCCCTTGTCCACCCCTGAGCTGTCACCCGGCCGCTAGTAGCTAACGGTAGCAGTTGGTTAGCTAGCTAGCCTGCAACACCCAAGTTGAACAACAAGGATTTAAGCCGTTGCGTCTCTCTGAAATGCTTATGTAGTCTTATGTTGGCTATTTGACAGTGAAAGAGAAGGCATCAATGAGTGTAGATGTAACGTTAGGCATATGCCCTTACTGGTGTCCAAAGGCTTTGTAGAAAGAACTTTTAATGAAATAAGTTTTGTTTCTCTCGCTGGCATGACTGTTCCTCAGCTTCCCATTTACAAAGGCTTGGCCCACTTTGATTGTAGCTAATGCCGTAGTTGTAGTAACATTGTAACTCTCTGTAGTGGACACCAACTATACTACTGTTGGTATCTGGCTGTAATAACTTTGATTCTCTCAGGCTCTGTGTCCCTTGTCTTGGTCGCTGACACTGATGACGCAACCTCTCACCTGAACAGGTACCGATGAGACCACCGTTGAACTAGCTATATAATGAGGTCACCTGGCAGAGGGTGTGGATTATGCATAGAGGGTGGAGGTAGGAGGGGGCAGTGAAACAGTGGGGGGTAGCACACAATGCAGTTGCAGCTGTGTCAAACATAAATCAGATAAGTTAGCTGAACAGATAGTGGCATTGGCCAAAGTACCATTCATCTAGGCTGCCTGGCATGAGAGCATGCTGGCACAACATGAAAAATGGCCAGCCTGTGGAAAGGAACATGCTTGAGGGTGCACTGCAGGCTCCATGAATATGCCATTGTGAGCTAGACAGACTCCTACTATAGCTTTATCCTCTTTAATTAGACTGCTGCTCCACTCAATAACAACTGGAACAATACAGCCAAAAAGACTTCAACAACCATTCGTTTTTTAAACAATCCCCCACATTTGCCTTATCCCTAATTATAAGCTAGATGTTGTTTTGACCATACAACAACATGGTTAAGCTGCAATAACATCTCCAACTGCCTTTTGTGAATAGTTTATTTTTAATATCTGCCTAGGCCTATATCAAGACTGGAATACTTTGTGTTTGATTGGTTCTCAGCCTGGGGATTGGGACGCCCCAGGAGGGTCACAAAATCATAAGAAAGAAAAAAAAAGATACACAATACATCATCATGTTTATAATCTTTGGTACAGATACATTTTTGGTGTTAAATAAGTACTATTTGAGGCTTTTTTTAAGTCTAAAGCCCTCCAATTATTAATCAAGTGATATCTCCTCAAAAGGGGAACTAATGATCATTCTTTGGTTTCAAAATGTACCGTTCTGTCTACAATTGACCATGTTGGGGGTTGCGAACAGTTATTCCTCTGTTTTTAGCGGTCAGGCATAATAAATGTTGAGAACCACTGGATTAGCAGGATAAGAGTTTTCTTGCACTGTCAGTGCCATCACACGTTAGGCCAATCCAAAGCTGAAGCCCAATGTCCGGACTTGTGGACATTAAGTCTGGGAGGACACAGGGTTGCCCCATGGCAAAATTGGCAAGTCCTTGAAGGTTGACTTTTTGTAGACCTCTTTCAGGACTTTCAGAAAATCTGCAATAATGCGGCCTTTACCCAAGGGTATTTCCCACAATTCAAAGTGAAAATGACTGTTAAGATGGAAGATGAGTGAAGTGTAAGAATTTATAGATTTTTGTTTTTTAATAGATTTTTTTTCTTGTTTCTTTTAGTCCAACACATTGTTTTATGGCTAGCTTATTATTACTCTTTAAGTTGAAATAGGCCTACAGTCTTTTGGTTATCCTAAATGATTATGAAAGACTTGAGCTGTGTTTCAGGAAGGGTGTTTTCTTTCCTGCTGGGTGATATGAAAGAAGTTCATATCACAATATCATCTAGAATTTTTTCAATATTGAAGTAAGCTATATCACAATATCTGTTGTTCTGTTCATGTGCAAAATCACAAGATAAATAATCCAGTTGCTATTCATTGCATTGAACTACATGATAATCTAAAGTGTGATATAACAAAAAAAATATTTTCAAATGGCATCCCATCAAATATTGAAAATGTCATTTTGAGAGAAATTTGAGTTAGTGTATGACTATCGTTCATTAAGACGACAGAATTGTGCGCAACCCTATCGCAATTTCATAATTTGATCCAGATATGATAAACAATAATTATTTAAATATCCCAACCATAATATTCATCATGTTTTATTAACCTGTAGCCCACAGCTTTATTTATAGGCTATATTTCAAATTATGCATTTGCAGAACCATGATTATGTCATTATCTGTCCATTGAATTTATTTATATTAGACTATAATATCCAAGGACTTGGGTTGCTGACACTGCACTGCACAGCTGTCTGATGGTGATTCAGTCGATTGAAAAGGGCAGGGCTGTTCCAAATGTTCTTCTCACTCAGAATCCTTGCACCCTCTTGGTCTCCACATCAAAGGAGTAGCGTCCCAGACACTGTCTTCACCTACAATCAGCTTTACTGAGTACTACGTTTCAGTCATACGACCTTCATCATGTATGAGATACCTGATGAAGGTCGGTTGACCGAAATGTAGTAGGCCTGTTCCATGTAGCTGATTGTGAGTGAAGACAGTCCGCGGGACTCTTTTGATGTGATACCTGCACCCTTCTGATACACCTGTCCAAGACATACAGGTGTGCAAAGACACTCTTTTCAGTAATGTATATATAAAAAAAAAAAGGACACCCAAACTTGAGAACTTCGAAATAGGCCTATGTCAAGTCCATTAGGGCTCAGTCTGCAAGTCCGTGGTCTACACATTGAGATTCAGCCTCCACTCCAGCAACTAACCCTGACACCACAGAGCCCCCTCTGACTCATCCAGCTTGTACACTGCACACAGTGTGCTACTTTTAAAGCATGCTTATAGACGTGACATGTACAGGGTATGTGAGCAGAGTAGAAAATGGCACCCACATGATCTTTTAACTATTTTAATTCCATTGGTGGTATTTAGACCTATTCTACTGCAAAGCAGTAGAATGACAATGGCTGTCTGCAGTGATGAGGCATTTCCAAAAGTTATTTAGTTACATCTCATAAAACGACAAAGCTTTTAGCCACTAGATACAGGATTGATACAGTATTTCTCCCTCTGTTTCTCTTTAAACATATGTGTGGTTCATGCTTAAGACTGCTGGCTCTAAAAACCATAATGTTTTCATCAACTGAAGTAGGCTAATGTTACAAGACATGAGAGCAGAGAGGCTGGCTGCCTGCGGTGATTATACCTCCATGGTGAGTGACCACTGAAGAAGTGTGCTCCCTACACTGCATTTTTGGAGCGGATTAGGAGGACTTGAAAAACCTGAATGACGTCACAGCGACTTCTTTATGAATGTTTGCCATTGTTCAGCCCAACACTCTAGTCTAAACTCATGCCTGACTTTGAACCTTTGCACTTCACACAGATAGATGGGGCCATTGTGCCTTAAAACTGTAAATTATTCTATTTGTAGAAACAGAGTTCATAGCTGTAGCCTTGCACTTTTCCCTGAAGGAGGCTGTTTGTGTTTGATAAGAAAAAAGACAAGGAAATGTCTGTAATACTACTGTCAGTGGCCTACTAGACTTTGGATTTGAATCCCATTGGTGGTATTTAGGCCTATTCCCAGATGATACTATCAGTCCAGTCCAGTTGGCATTTGTACTACAAGCTTCTCCTGTCTCTGATCACCTCATTTAAAGTTCATTGTCCAAAATGGAGGCAGTCTTAGGCCTAGGTCTATGTCTTTGTCAGTGGTACATCAAAGTGCAACGGTATCAGGAATATCAACTATATCAGGAATTTGAATGAGTCGCTCCTCTGAAGATAAAAGCAAGACTTCCTGATATGAGAGCAACTCATTTGACTAATTTACCAGCACATGACATGTACCCTAGCCCGCCAAGTTACTTGGAGTATCCACTGCCACACCTCTGTTAAATTGTGATTCTCAGTTGATCAAATAGTCACAACTTTCCCCCCTCTTGACCCAACGCAGCCATTCAAATATTGTTGCATCAGTCAAGTAGCCTTAAAGCCCCAATCTAGTACTTCTAGTTTTTACGGCATAGCCTGAAGGGCCTGAGCCATCTAAAACAGTGTTCTGTCTGTATTTCTGTCTGTCCCCACCAAAGTAAGTTAGACCAATCAGAGCTGATGATTTCACTGATGTCATACACTGAAACAGTTGGCCCAGCCAGCCAGCAAGCCACCTAGGTCTGAGAGCTGGCTATTAAGCCATGACAAGAATTCATTCAATTCATGGAAATAAATGGGATAAAAATGTGTGTGACAATTGATTTGTTTGCCATAAACCAAGCTACATCCACCAGCAACACACAGGAGCTTTGCCATATCCTCTTTGATAACAGAAGTAGATCAACTTTAGCATAGCACTAATCGCGATTAGCATTGCTAATGTCAGTAAATGTTTGCTACTCAGTATTTTAGAATAACATTTTTCACAAGAATTTCACAAACCATACAATGCAGGGAATAATCTGCATGGCATTCAGACAAATTCATGAAGCTAACTGAAATATTGAGTAGCAACATTAACTGATGTTAGTTATGCTAATTGTGATTAGCACTAAGCTATTTTTTTCTATTTCTGTTCAAAGAGGCTATGAGATAAAGCTCCTGTTGGGATGTCAAAGTGGTATGGCAGCTAGCAAGCTTATTTATTGCTCTAAACTAGATAAGATGATTCTACTAGTTTTGCTCCCACTCAACCAGCTTGCTAATTGTTATCTAACATTAACTGGCTAAACTCGCATTCTCCTCCAAGAGGAATGTTTTCAGAGGAACCTGTTTGATAAAAAGCTGGCTGCCTGCACCATTGTCAGACAGTCAGTCTTATCTGATCATATCAAGGTACATTCTTGAAGAGTTTGGGAAATAACCGTTTTTGTTTTTTTAACCTAATCCATTGTAAATAGGCTATAGGTCTGTTTTACTGCAGTGTTTACAATCATGAATAATGTAAGCAAACCTTTTGCAGCCACAAAATACAGCCAATAGGCCTACAATGATAATATTAATAATAATAATAATTATAAAAAAAACTTACATTTTACCTGTTGTCTAGTAGTGTTAAGTCCTTTCATCAAGAGCTCAGTCAATCAACTAGAGAATGAAAACATGCCTCCATTGCTATTTCTTATTGTTCATGGTTTGTTCACGTTGCCCATTTGTTAACGGTTGGATCAGGACTTTTAAACAGTGGGCATCTTTCCCCCAGTCCCAGATTTGTTGTGACCCAGCACATTGTAACCCACTGTTTAAGGTTTGGAAAGTACATAGTTCACATTTGTTGCTGCCTTGGGACAGTGCATCCCATCATAGCCAAACATTTGGCATTTCTCAACACTTGGCTAACAGCACAGCTCAGCTGCTTAAGCATCCACAAGTAAATGTTCAAAGGTTCTTCAGTAATACTACTTAAGACTCTAACTCACATACCTAAGAGGCATGCTCCATTTAAATAATGTTTGGCTTATTATACCCTTTCTGGCTGTTGAGTAATAAAAAGAGTCAGAAAGAGAAACACACGTGTGTTTTATGCCAGGCCGCACACACACACATGCACGTGCTCGCGCACATACACACACACACACTCACACAAATCACAACCTTATGGGGATGGGCTACATGCACTCCCATTACAGATGAAGGTGACACATATGGGGTAAAGGTTACAGATACTTCACAAAGGGTGGTGCAACAATGAGGAATGTATGAAGGATGAATAATGCATGAATGTTCAACCATGGGGAATGTATGATATAGGGCTGAGATCCACATAGACCCATTTTGGTCTTTTTTTAGGGGGGGACAGGGGACCTTTGAAGGGAGATAACAGGTCAACAGTAGATGCCACATAGAAGTGGGTACTTCATACATCATCTGAAAGCTGGGAACCTGAAGATTAATCTGAGATGCAGCTCAGCACTGTGTGTCAAGTTCTAATCATACATCTGTAACAAACATTTTTGGTTAGGCGCCCATTACAATTTTGAACGTTTAGAGTGTATAAGGGCTTAGAACATTATGGTTGAAGCATATGATGGCCATTCCCATTCTCAATTATGTCTCATAAGTTGGGGTTGATACCATTTGTTACACAGATATGGTGCAACATTTTTACAAATTTTGACCACTCAAGAAAAAAAAAAAAAAACACATTAAGACACCAAGACCTTGAGGAACACATAGAAGATTCCTTCCTGTGATTTGGTATCAAAAACCTTTGACATTTGGAGATTTCTGTAAGAATTGCATTTTTCAGCTGGAAATAGCTCACAAACCCCCCCTTATGGTCAATAAACCTAGGAAAGCCATACATACTCTGAATGACCTAGGTCTCAAGTTTGTGGTGGTAAGGTTTCAAGAGGTAATTATCCTAGAGGTCACAATGGGTCATTTTATACAGTGAGGTCAAGTTTACAATTTTTAGAATAGACGAAAATAACTGCATGGTTCTTGCCCAAAACTGCATGGGATTAGCATAAAGTAGGCATGACTGTAAAGGGGAGACTCGTGGCTACCTTTATAACCCATTTTCATTCAGATATCTTGAGGTGAGAGGTCAAGGGACCCCTTTGAAAATGGCCATGGCGGTTTTTCCCTCACCAATATTTAGCCTAACTTGGAGCATTATTTAGCCCCCTTCTCCCTGGCTGTCAGCTATCATTTCCCACTATCATGTCCCTACAAATTATGTATGAGCTTTTCACAGCCTGGTCCAGACCCTTCTCTGCCCCCCCTCTCTGTGATGGATCCCAGTGAAGTTAAGGATCGATTTTGATGTAGGTGGGCTATTTTGTCACTGGTCATCTATTTCAGTGTTTTGTGAGGCCACATTTATATTAAATGGAACAACTTGGGACTCGGCAAGGACTTTTTTAGGGGGAAATTTCTGGCACACTAATAAAAAAAGTAGTAGGCTATACTATGATCTCCTCTACTTATGGTTGTTCCTATGCCTCTGACTCTCCAGGTTCACTGGGGGTGGGAAGCGGGAGTCACACAACCTGAGCAGCCAATAACAATGAAGGTTACCACAAGTTATAGGTTGAAAGGTAAACATGGGTCCAGTTGGTCCTCTGAGCAGTTAGTCCTGAAACACACACCGATGACGTACACACATGCGCACATTCACAGTGTTCCCTTGGACTGTGGTTTTGTTTGTGTCCCTCTTGAGTGGGTGAGGAGTCAGGCCCTCCTGCCTTGAGTTGTGGGACTTTGTGGTATGGTGCCACAACTTCTGTTCCCCTTTTTAAAAAAACATAAAATAAAAATGAGGCGAGGGTGAGAAGGGCAGAGGGGGAAATAAAACAAAAAACAAATCCATCACACAGCTGAATAGGACTGGGTATGACAGGCCTGACGAAAGCCAACGCGGACAGCGGGGGAAGAGTCACCATGTGAAAAACGAGGGAACGACAGCCAGAGAGGGAGAGAGAGCGGACCCAATCACAATACCCCATCTCTGTGTTCTCCTCTACTCCTCCCTCCTTCCCTCCCCCTCTCTCTTATTCTCTTTCTCTTTTCCTCCCTGCTCTCATCGCTGTTGAGGAAGTGAGGAGACAGACAAGGACAGAGCCATAAACCCGGACGCCGGTAAACGCTCTATTTTTATTCTCATGATAGTTCGTCTGTTACATGCATGCTATGCTATGCAACTAACTGCCAGCACCCTACACACACACACACACACACACCACGGCCCCTGACGGAGTCATTATGTGCTTGCTGTCCTGCTTGGTACTAGTTGCTGAGCATGATTTATTGATATCCACTGTCATCCATCTTTAATGTGTGGAGAGCAGGTGGAACGTTATGGCTGGCGTGGGGTTATAGCTGCCACTTGACACATTGTAGTCTCTATGGAAGATGGTAACAGTGGAACACATTGCTTGATAACAATAGAATTGACCTGATGATAGTTTTGCCAACTGTGAACATGCTTTCTCCAAACAGGTCAACTTTATAGGCGCAGGCAGTTGGTAGCAGAGCCATCCATTTTTGACTTTTGTACATGGTAAATTGACATGTAACTTGCTGTCAATATAGCAACATCTTTACATAGTTTCAGAGGTTTAGAAACTGTCATTAGCCTCAGCTAGTGTGAAGATGGAATCTTATTGTGGTATGAATTCTGAATCCTGAACAAGCTTTTGATGAGAGAGCTGGGATTAGTTTGCCTAACTATTCGTTTACGTAATTTTGCATCTTCAGATATGCTCCTTCCAGTCAGATAGGAAAGTCATATGCACACAGTCTTAATCATCACTGAGTTTTAGAGCAGCTTGCTGAACTAGGGGCTAATAAAGTTCCCACATATATTATTATACCAGCATAATGCTGCTGAGAGCTATGCCCCCACTCTAATTAAGCAATGTCATTTTATTGGCTGTTTCCCAATTCTCGCCTGCATGCTTTAGCTTGTCCTGCAACATTCTGTCCTGGCGGTGCCAGCTACTCGACCCAAGCGGTTTCAATGTCCCTGTGATTGTGTGTGTGTGTGTGTGTGTGTGTGTCTCCTGGAGTTTCCATCTTACTTTGACGTAATAGGTTGTGTGACTGTGCTTCATTAGCTTGTCTGTATTTCTTAATGCTGGTGACTGAACTTGTACAGTCTGTTTCCAGATACAACACGCGCACACAAGCTCTGACTAATCCATTCATTTTTTAACAGCCAAGTCCTGCCTGCCTCAGGTGGTGCAAGACATCAGATTACTGTGATGTGTGTCTCTTATCAGTCACCCCTGTGTCGTTGGCCCTCACTCATTCACTCACTCACTCACTCACTCACTCACTCACTCTCAAGTTAGAATCTGTAATACTGTCAAACAGTGACCTCTAGGCAAAGGAGTCCCGCTTGGTGTTGCACCCCCTCCCAGACATACTCCGACTGTCGGGCTGGCCATTTCGGAGCTAAAATCAGGCATTTTATCAATCGAGTCTGAACCCCTCAACTTATGCTTTTGATTAAAGTCATGGGATGTAGCCTATGTGGGATAGAGCCTGCATTCCAAGACAGTTCTGTGGAATTGAGCCTTGGGATGTGCTGCTTAATTTTCTATGACGGAGCATAAATGGGTACTAAGGGCAGGCTTTATGCTAACTTTGGCTTTGTGAAAGAGTTGACATTGTAATGAAATCGCATGTTTTGTTGTCAGTGTTGTGTTGCTCAGTGCAGCCCACACATTCAGCGTTGCAGACTCCTCGGGCTGCGTTGGTTTTGGTTGAAGCCACTGTGGCCCTTGGCCCAAATAATGCAAACATAAACTCATGACGAAGTGCTGCTGGCTTGCTGGTGGACTGGCATCTCCCCCACACACATGGACAATGCCTGTGTCCCCCTCTTGTTTGCTGCTAACTATAGCTACTTGGTTCATGACAAGCAGAGGAGGAATGGCATGGTAAATAGAGAGCTGGGGGGGGGGGGGAG
>OMKL01043253.1:4568-19132 GCA_900302295.1 Parasudis fraserbrunneri
GGGGGAATCAACATTCATTAGTTGGGCATGTCCTAATCTGTATAACAACTTGGACGGCTCTAGCTTAAAAGTTGATAATAGCCACATCCCTTTATAAGTCTATGAGAGAAAGGTGTGAAAGAAGTGAAAGAAAGGATAGAAGTGAGCTATCCATACAAAAAGCACAAGCAATCTCCATGGGCATACCCTGAAAATGCCCAGCAATTTAGAAGCTGGTAGCTTCAAAGCTGTATGAGGAGTAGGCAGCAGTGAGAAAAAAGTCACTTACTTATCAGTAGGTTTGCTTTGTTAAAACTCATATTTAAATGTTATTCAGTATGGGTCCGGTACATATGGAACCTACTATAGCATTCCAATATTGGCAAATTTTAATTTCCTATTACTTCGCATTCTTAATTCATTTAGACATATTTTATTTTGGTTTTGAGGAATCACCTCCCCAGCTTCCTCCTTCAGAAGAAGCCTGACTGGGCTTCCCGCAGTGAGGACTCTCCCTTCAGCCGGGGCAGAGTCACCTCGCACCTAGCTCCTAGCTCTTTTCCCTCCACACTCCAGATTCTCCCCCTTCCCATCCCTTATGTCCGCTTCAGAGCCTGTAACCAGGATGCACGAATTCGCCCCTCTCCATTCCTCCTAACCTGGCCTGGAAAGACTCTCCTCCTGCCTGGTTCCCTGCCTCTTTCTCCTTCCGATCCATCTGCAGGCGCTGAGGCTGCCTCGGTGCCCGGCAGTCAGATTCTCCCCCTCTCTCCATTCCCATCCCTCCTCTCTGCTCCAGAGTGTGAGGCAAACCATTGCGTATCTAAGTAACCACCAATCGCATGACAAAGGATGTAGTCGCCTTGGGGGTAAACACATCTATACCCAGGTTACCCACCCTTTGTTTTGTGATATAGTTTGCACTGGCTCCCTATTGCTGCTCGAATCCGCTTCAAGACTCTAGACCTGGCATTCCGTGCAGCTGACTTGACGGAGGCAGGAGGATATTCAAGCAGTATTTGTGTCTCTAAAAGGTAACGGTGATATGGTGTCAGCTATCAGCTAACATTATGCACTGTAGCCTGTAGCATGTCAGTTTCTGTTTACATTCTGAGCCACCGGTGCCAAACCAGCCCATCCATCACCTCACCTGCACACATCCATGCAAGGCACACCAATATCAGCAGCAGGTGGTGGCTGACTCACAGAGGAGGCAGGCAGACACTAGAGGGAGCAACACATGCGCACGTGCGCACACACACACACACACACACACACACACACACACATACACACACACACAGGGTCATGATGAGTTTGCTCATAACAAGCACTCACACACCAAGCACACCTACTTGAGGCTGGTAAGAATAGTTACTGTTAATGTCATGTCCGTGTTCTTCTTCTTGTGTTCCACTTTTATTTGATGAAGCTGATGGCCATTTCCATGGTAACGCATTTGATGAAAATACATTAGAAGAAGATGATTGCGCAAGTGAGCATTTTAATTACAGATGGAGCTATAAAAGTGGATTTTTACAAAGCTGGGGTGAGTTTTCTTATTTGTCTTACCAGATTTTACATAATATCAAAACAAGCAGCTGTGCTTGGTGTGTGAGTGCATGTCGTGAGTTTGCGCAAATATGAGCAAACTCGTAGGTGCATAGCGAAATTGTTGACATTATCTGTAGCCCAGATATGTGCAAGCAAGCTGGGATGCTGCTGTGGCCGGGACCAATCAGGGTAACCTGAGTAGATAATGCAATCTCAGGGAAGCAGATTGGATATCTGAAATGGTTTGATTCTGTTGATATCCAGGGGTACAGAGATCAAAGGGCTTTAGTCAGCATTTTGGGCAATTTTACATCAACATACCCTCTGTAAAAACACAATTTTCATTGTACTGAATCTTTAAATAATAAAATAAAATGCAATGTCTGTGCATCCCTCAGAGATAAAGCAGAGATAAACCCCTCAGAGATAAAGCAATAGACTAACTAGTTAGTTAGTTAGTTAGTTATTAACTAGAAGTTAATAGAAGTTAATAGATTAACTTCTCACTGCCACACCCAGCCTATAACCTATTGAATTAAATGCATTGCAAAGGCTCAGGATATGAACTTTATAATTGTATACCTATTGTCAAAAGCATGACAAAATGCTTTCATGGTTTACAGTTGGAGCCACCAACAGGTGTACTTATGAGTTGCATAAAGCAATCAAATACATAGGCTAATGGAGGAGAAGTTGGCACTCCAACAAGAAGCTCACTTACATATTTTAATTTGTCATGAATCAATGAATAGGCGACCTTTATAACACAGTGCAGGTGCATACAAGACCAACACTCCATAAAACACATACAGATGAATGAGAGGAGCAACAGCAGACACAACAGGTTACATGGCACAGTGGTCTATAGAGACTAGTAGAAATAGAATAGCATGTCCTACCTTAGGGGAATGCCCTCCATTTTAAGAATTCACATATGTTCTTCCTGTTCCCCAGGACAATTGAGTCAGTATTTGTGAACACGCATCACTCTCTCCTAAAGCTAGAAATCAGAGAGAGAACCCTCTCTGAACCCTCACCACTCAAAATGTGTTGCTATCGTGATCCTCGCCTTCACATCATAATTGTGACTGTTTTCCATGTATAGTCAAATAAATAAGGAACCCGAAGGAACAAACCGATTTGTTCAATGTATTGAACATAGAAGAAAAAAAAGTCAAAATTGATAGGCTGAATCAGTGAGTTAACACCATAGTACTGCAAGGGGCTGACTTTAGAAATCCGCGCCCACACCATGCAATACTGTACTCGTTCCATAACCCATAACGTTAATGTTACATATTCCGTTGAGTCAAGACTCCTGTCCTGACCCCTAAGCACGCAGACATAATGGAGTCCGTTCATTTCAGACCGTAGGCCAACATCGCATCAATAAAATGTTAGCAAAACAAAATAACATGCCCTCGCCAAGTCTCTTTTCTTCACACGGCATTTAGCTGAAACCTCTCCAGGAGCTTGCAGAGGGAAAGTAATCACTATCAATAGTCCAATCCTGGCTACCAGAAACTTGTTAACACGTTAACTGAATGGTAAATGGACTGCATTTATATAGCGCTTTTATCCAAAGCGCTTTACAATTTATGCCTCACACTCACCCATTCACTCACACATTCACACATCGAAGGCGGGGGCAACCATGCAAGGTGCCAACCTGCTCATCGGGAGCAGTTAGGGGTTAAGTGTCTTGCTCAAGGACACTTCGACACGCTGCCAGGAGGAGCCGGGGATCGAACCGGGAACCTTCAGATTACCAGACGATGGCTCTACCTCCTGAGCCACTGTCGCAAGTTAGCTCCAGTCTCCATCTGAAACCTCTCCAGGAGCTTGTATAGAAAAAAATGTCGCCATCAATAGTCCAATAAACAGCACAGCTGCCTGCCTGCTCAACAGAAACTTGTAACTTGTATAGCCTGTCAACCGGCAATCATGTTGTAACTTGTCCATCGTCAAACAGTGGAGGGGGAGGGGCAGAGCAGCACGTGGCTACACTGGCCAAAGCGAAGCAAGGACTAGCACAGGGAGCAGACAAGATGCACTGTAGAAAATCACTGGTCAAAGCCTATAGTTGAATACCTTTGTCATTTCAAATACTCTGATATTCAAATAACCGTTCCCATCCCTTCTTTGAAGCATCTGAATTTTTGTCTCCTTTCTCTGAGTTTTTCAACACCCTTTTTGGACGTAACCTTTTTTGTCTATTCTAAGCTGAACTTTTGTTGTTGCTGCTCTTTCTGATGACTTCTGATTTCCCACCAGTCCACACACATAAACACATAAACAGTACATTAAGTTTGAGCTTCACCTCAAACATTCTCATCTCAAAGTTTTCTTGGTCATGACAGTTTGCTAGCAAGTTCTGACAAAGTTGTCAAGTTCTGAGGACACAGAGAAGCATAGCCCCCTCCCTTGTGGTTCAGTTTTTGACTGACAACCAGCTCAGCCAATCGGACAAAATTTCTCATTCAATCCCTTTTGTGATTGTGTGTGTGTGTGTGTGTGTGTGTGTTTATACATTTTGCTTTCACACTTTACTGAGAACGGAGTTTGCAAGTTACACTTTGAAGAAAAACAATAAACAAAGAACATAGGGGATGTCATGTAATCCCCATGTCAGATGGGTCACATATGCTGCGCGACACATTAATAATTATTTAATTAATTAGTTCCTTGAAAAAAAGATTGCATTACAGTCTTCTAATCTAATCTAATCTAATCTAATCTAATCTAATCTAATCTACCAGTAATCACCATCATACACTGTCAAGAGTGTATGTGTGTGTGTGTGTATGTGTGTGTGTGTGTGTGTATTTGTGTCTGTCGCTGTACATTTTTCACAGTGTGGAAGAGGTGTTGCTTTTTCTATCTTATCTAAGCGGACTCTGTATGTCATTATGCTGTCTGCCTCATTGTGCTGCTGTATGTAACTTTTAGGATATGAGGTCATTATTTTACTATGTGCTGTTATATCAAATACATGGCAGAAAATTGCTTTAAAACAAAGTTATTGTGTTTGCATATCTACACTTTGTAATTTGTTATCCCCATCATTTTCCATGCTTCTTTGTATCCTACCATGCAAAACATAATCACAATTTTGAAATGACTGATGCCATTGATTATTGAAAAATAAATAAGATCGATTACATTGTCATTTGACAAGAGACACCAAGGTCCATTATAATGATTCAGGCTCAGCGATTTGCCCTCTCCTCTGTTCATTAACGGAAAGATGAAACCAGAGAGCCAGTAAAGAAGACAAAGACAATCTCTGGTGATTATCAGATAGTATCGTGTGCACATGTCTTGGCTGAAAGCTACTGAACCGAGATGGGCTGTATTATGCTACAGTAGAATGAAAGCCTTCATTTCTCAGACTGTGGTCCAGTTCTGGAGGAGAGATAACATTTGATATCCAATATCCCTTTAGGCCCCAGGGATACTGCAGTGTATGTCCCTCCCGCGTGTTAGGGTCCAACGGAGGGCAGTAACAACAGAGGTAGTGAAATCGATGGCCAACCTCTGGGGAAAGAAAGGGAGTGAGGGCCTGGGGGATGGATTTAAAGAAGGTGATTCATCAGATCACAGAGAATGATCTAAGGGGATTACATCCATGTCTTAGAATTGGCCCATTGGTTTCCTTGGAGATATGGTTAAAACATGGCTGGCCTAGGTCGGCCATTATTAGGTGCCAGAATTTGCCTTGGTCGGATATAGAAAAGCCTTTGTTGTTTGTTTTTTAAACAAGGCAGGAATGAAAATGCATTAACAGCAATATGAATTTGCCAGTGAAGATATTTCAAAGAATTTTCAGGGAAACGTATGTTTTACACCAAATACAATCGTTAAAGCCATTAAAAACAGCTCTACTCGGAAGGTAAGGGGGGCAATATTTTTGGGAGAGTGGTCAATAAGTGACCCTGATATAAAGTATTTAAATGTTAATGATATAAAGGGGCTAATGATATAAAGTGGGAAAAATCTGATTTGCTGAAAAAGTATTTCCTTTTCCTTTTCGAAACCCTGGTAGGAAAATTGTCATTTCTGGTCCCCTGCCCTTTAATTTGGATCACTGAGACATATGTTTAGTTGTCTTTGTCACTTTCATCTTTGGATAAAAGGCTGCTGTAATTTTATGAACATTACTTAGATAACTTTAATGTATTTCATAATAGACCGGCATTCCTAAAGCAAGATGGAATTCATCTTAACATTGCCGGTTCTTGGCAAACATTAGGCAAACCCTAAATTCACTCAAATGGGAACCAACAGTCTCTAAGCATCGTCTCCCTGGTTAATATGTATCTTGCAGGTCCAAGCCATTTATATTTATATTCCCCATTACCTCCACAGCCATCTGTTTTTCAGTCCAATTGTTGTATGCATCTAGTTTTACAACTCTAGCTCTAGCCACTCTTACCTCCATTATAGATGAACAAAATACTCTCCCATGCATCATCCCTGTTTGGACCACTGTTAGATTCTCTAAACAATGCTTAAAGCATTCTGCTAATATAAATAACCTTGCCAACGAGAGATGGTGCGCCAAGCTGGCTTACCGTGCAGACATGTTTGGTCATCTCTATGAGTTGAACACAAGATGTAGGGCAAGAATGAAAATGTAGGGGTGAATGGAAATGGTCCCCCTGGCATCAGCTGTGCCACAGATATAGAGCAGGTGCGTGCTATAATTACTGTACATCTGCAAACCTTAAAGAGAGGTTTGACAGCTACTTCCCTATGACAGATGCTAAGGACCAT
Source organism: Parasudis fraserbrunneri (assembly GCA_900302295.1). Classification (NCBI taxonomy): domain Eukaryota; kingdom Metazoa; phylum Chordata; class Actinopteri; order Aulopiformes; family Chlorophthalmidae; genus Parasudis; species Parasudis fraserbrunneri. The sequence continues at coordinate 10,878 of OMKL01043253.1, forward strand.
GACTGGATCCGTGACCCATTCAACCCACAATCATCCACACAGAAGCTCACAATGAGACAGAAAGAGGAATGTGCCAAGCTCTGGCTGGACAGCACATTGAATGGGGATGGGTGAAATCAACACAATTTTCTTTTGAGCTTAGGTCTCAAATGAGCTAATTATCCAGTGCTTTGTAATGTTGTTGAGACATATTATTTTCCACTCTAAGAATGGAATGAAATGTTTGCCTACATCCCTGTCAACACAGGAACCTGATGACACAGAGCATCATGTGGAGTAACATAGGACAACATCTGCCTGCTGCTGTATAGCCTTTTGATTTGTGTCTGCTCCAGATGGAGTAACAGAGGACATCTGCCTGCTGTTGTATAGCCCTTTGATTTGTGTTTGCTCCAGATGGGCCATCATACTTCACTGTTTTACACAACAAGTCCTAGAGTAACAAATGATTCAGGCTTGGAGCCAATGAGGGAGGACTTTCAGCAGTACACTACAAAAGCCAGATAAATGTGTGTGTGTGTGTGTGGGCACAATTCTGATGCAGCAGCAACCTCTCCTTGTAATTACTCCTCCTGCCCTATGCAGCCTAATGAAGGAAAACTTTAAATGTCAATGCAAGGCAAATTGAAATCCTTTTTTCTCCATTGATTGTGTTTCTGGGGAGCTGAATGCAGGAGTCAGCGGCACATCTCCCCCTGTGGAAAGGCTAATTGATGGGCTATAGCTTACATTGAGAGGCATTCAAGTTTGTACACTGCCCAGCAAACATTATGAAGTCCATTAGCCATCAATTGGCTGTTGGGCCAGGCCGTCCAAAGAGTGGCCCAAATAGGTGTCAAAATGACAATTTTTCTAACATCGGTCCTTAGACCGATGTTATTTCGATGTTGTTACCTCAACCAATAAGGTTATATTTTCGACCCTATCTGTCTGTTTGTCTGTATGTGAATGAGATGTCTTGAAAAGTAATTGCTGGATTGCTATGAAATTTGATATGCACATTCATGGCCCCCTGAGGAGGAAACTTATTCCTCTCTCCAAAAAACTACTGCGAGCTGTGTTGTTGAGCACAGTTTGAGTAACTACAGCCCAACACTTTCAGTTTCTACAGCTGAAGATGCACTCTGTGGTGTGAAAGGGAACTGGTGGAGATACGAGTGACTGTCAGACTGAAGTTGGGGATGCTACTGAAGGATATCGAGCTCCAAATCCCGACATTTAAGTGGCTTGGACAAACGTCAAATATTGCAGTCGGCTCAAGCGCAACCTGGTTGCCTATGGCCCACCCACCACACATGGTGCTGAAACCTTTGTCTCAGATTTACCAAATTTGTGTTTTGGGAGAGAAGACATCTAATTTATGGTGCATATTCATGACCCCTAGAGGATGAACCCTATTGATTTTGGTGACCCCATGACCTTTCCTCTAGTGCCATCATTACGCCAAACATTCATATCCTACTTGTGAATGCGATAACACCAATAGCTTTCATTCAGATCTTTTCAAATTTGCAGTGCACATTCATGACCCCTAGAGGACAAAGTCTCCTGATTTTGGTTACCCCATAACCTTTCCTCTAGCACCACCTTCAGGCCAAACCTTCAATTTTAGAATTAGTGTATTTCGAATACCTTTTGTTAAAATCTTTTATAATTTGCTGTGCACATTCATGACCCCTAGTGGAAGAAGCCTATTGATTTTGGTGATCCCATGGCCTTTCCTCTAGTGCCACCATCAGGCCTCTCAGTTTTAAAATTAGTTTATCTCCTGATCCATTAGTCATACAGTCATGAAACTGATATCCAGAGATGTGCCAATTCATGCACAACAACTTTGCCATAATGACGTATGAAGTCTGCCATATTGGAATTTACGCCATCTTGAATTATTGGAAAAACACTTTTTTCCCTACTCCCCCAAATCTGTTCACCTGATTCTCCCCAAACTTGATGTGTGGAATATGGGGATCTTCAAATGTGTAATTTAGATAATTGATAGGTCAAACCATATGACCGCCAGATCCAATATAATTTTGGAAAAATGCATGGTAAACAGGAAATGATTCGTTACTTGTGATTTCCACCAGACTTGACAAATATGTATGCCTTACAATAGCAAGGAGGCCTGTGAAGTTCTGAGTCATCTGGCCTCATGGTGGCGTCATTCTCATAAAACTACAAATATTAACTACTCCTCAATGGCTCGGATTAGGGGCATGTCGGCCACTGACAGCAAATGTCTCATTAGTGTGTCTGGCAGGACGATGGACAAGGTTATGAATTCACTGACAGACAAAGCCTACCACAGAATCAGGAAGTCACTATACAAATTCAATTTTCCAATTAAACTTAAAAATAAATAAATAATTAATTTAGAGAATTTAGGCTTGCGGATATACCCACTGTCGGTCACCGACAGCACATATCTACTTTTTGACAAGTTGTGACGTTACGCGGTTTGCTGGGTGTTCTGTCATTTCAGCAGGGACACATGTACAGCAGGCTTTCCCAACCATAAGACCAGGACCCCATGTACGGCTCCCCCTCACTGTCTTAGCTGTTGAATTATACTGTTTTTCAGATCTGAATCAAGCTTTGTGGGTGTATCTCTGGGGGTATAGTTATGTTGGTACCATGTTTGTCTCACTGTTCTTTTGTAAGACCTGGTTGTGTAGCCTCCATTGAGATGCCTCATCCACTGTTGTGTTGCTGCTGCAGGTGTGATGGAGTGTGTCATAACTGTAGCCTTCCACAGCCATGCTCAGGAGGGTCCAACCCACCTATTGCAGCCTGCAGCCCATGCAGGGCCCCTGGTGATCAGAGCGGGACGAGGCCTAGTGGAGCTCTCTGTGGCAGAGGCTCCCTGCTCTGTCCTCCTTGGTACTGCTCCACATCATAGGACAAGAGGAGGTACCTGATACTGTTATATACTACTCTCATTACACAAGTGCCCTGTGGTAAAATGGAAAGCCACTTCATATTATGTACAAGATTACATTGGGCAAAGAACCGGAGAAAATGAGATTTCCACCATCTTAGGAGGGGAGAGCATGTTGGCAGGTAAAATTAATTTTTTCCTAAATGCAGCCAATTTATTGGGACTCCATCACAGGTAAAATCCCAATCTATCCCCCATGCTGAAGAGATTATCTGTAAGATGACATAATTAGTAATCAGTGAGTACCATTTATTTGAGATTGTGGCAGTGAGCAGAGTAGCGCTATCTCTTCTGATCTCGATAGAGATAATACTCTGAATCCCATTCTAGGATCTTATTATTTTATTCATGAGCTATCAGGCTGGGAGGGAAACATGCAGTGTTGTTTTGGAGGGTTTTTCTTGGAGGGTGGTCAGTCTCATGGTACACACGGGCTGGTATAATTCAAGGTGCTGGTAGTGGCTCTGCTTCAGAGGAGATCTTCAATTCTTTTTTTGCTCACATCATTCGTTCTGGGATATTCATCATGTATTATTATTTTTTGTTTCCAATTTTGGACTGCGCAGTAAGGTGTTCCTACTGCAACAGCAACTACGACGATGGATTTTATATTCATGTATGTTGGAACATTCCCCCGCCCCATCTCTCCTGCCATGTCAGGAATCTGTCTGTAATTCTAAACTCTGTTTTACCACGGTGCCAATAATGATTTGTGGAACAATTCTTTATGCTGTGATTTGTAGTGTTGAAAGGAATTTTCCCAGATGGTTGTCTTATGAATGGCTATCCATAAAAGTTTGTTTAACCCAGAATCCATCTGTACACAATGATGTAATGTGACATGCTATACTATGTAAATAATAAAAAATAAGTCATAAGTCAGGACAATTATTTAGTTCTTGACATTATAGGCACGGATCTTTAAATAATCTATTAAAAGTTTTGAACTAAGAAAGTTGAGAGACAGTGTTTTTGATGAGTTCAATTTTGTTTACGTTTTTATAATTTTTCTTGTTTTGTTTATGGGGTGAGAAATGTCCCAGGCCAGCCATATGGTCATTAGACTATTTGACTTAGTGTCTTTGTTGGTGGGCCAGATCTGACATATACTTCCTTTGTCCACCTGCTCTGAGGAGTGGAATAGTGTACAGCAACGCCACTTGCTGGGGAGATCATGACAGCATGCACGCTGGCTTAGCAGGGAGACGCCAACCTGCCACCAACACACTGATCCCCTTCAGTGTTTAGTTGTAAAGTATAGTCTGTGTCGTTGCGTCTATCTTAATATAACTGACCACCGATTCAACTCCCGGTTCAGCACATCAAAGCTTGGGCTAATTGGCAGATACAGCTGCCACCACTGGGGTCGGTATGAGCGAACAACATGAAGACTGACTGTGAAGGTAGGCCAGACCCATATCATTAGTGGCCAGTAATAGCCCAAATATTACTATGCCATGGACAGTTGGTTTGTAGCTATCCCTCGAGCTGAACTGTTTTACTAAACAGAGTAACACTTGTATGTGACATATGTAAAAGTTAACCCAGCAATTCATCCACAAACTACTAACCTATTCCATGGAAAAAGCAGCCACACTGGATACTACAGACAGATAGATGGGCAATTATAAGGATATTTCTAAGATGTTATTTGTTCATTTGTACAACTATTCAGTAATTTATTTACATCATACATGATGCTTTATGGTTTTCCATCCTCATTTTAAAATCTTCTACTTTCAAAGCCATTCTTGGTCCACAGCCAAACCTCTAAACTGAGTCTAGTTGTTAAACGGGTTAATTGAAACTCCATTAGAGCAGATTTGTGCAGCCCTCATTTGTCCAATCATGAATTAATCAAACATGACGACAAATTGCCTGCAATTGTCTTTCTCTGCAATGCTTTCCCTAGCAGTCCTCCATCTGAACAAGCCATCTATTGCTCACTTAGGGTGTTGCTCCTCCTTGTTTGTCTTCCTTTCATCGAAAAAACAACTAAATTAATTCTGAGAACCAAATTCCCTGTGCAGTACTTGAACAAAAAGCAGGGGGGAAACAAGAAATCAGGCCTCTATTGTGTTGCTGTTTTCACCCTCTGAGTCATCCACATGAATCACACAGGAGACATCACTAATATACTTGCTTTGTCAGCCAGGGCATAGCTTTTGTTGTTGTTGGTACCATCATCTCCAGTCTTTCTTCATTTTCCTGGCTCATGTTGACAGAGGTCTGCATCAGTATAATACTCGGACTCCATTTCCTTCATGTTTGTATTTTCTTTCCCTCCAAATTTAGCACTTGATGCCGTCTGGGCCTCAGTACGCAGAACACAAAATGTCAGATTACCAGCCTAATTGGCTTTGCATTTCCCCCCTGGTTTCCCTAGCCCAGCATCAGAGATGAAATGTGGTGCTGAGGACAGTAATTCGCACAACCCCGATCGAAAACTGAGCAGAGCAATCACAAGAGACATCTCCAATCCTCCCATGACTTCCATATTCACCACCATTGTGTGGCTGCAGCATACTCTTTCATGAGCAGACACTGCAATGCACTTACCAAGGCAATGCACTTTGTTAGTCAATGCAAGTGTAATTTCCTCCAGACCATAATTCTGTCTATAATTCATTATTAAATGAGAAAATAAATAGTTTGAGGACATAGCACTGTGCTTCATTGTGTAATTGCTCTTTTGTCTTTGTCTTTCATTCACACTTCACACACTGGCACACCACTGTGTAAGAATTCACAACAGGCATTGTGCATGGAGCTGCATGTTGACATCACAGATTAGGGGGTCAAGCACACTCATCTCTCTTGCTTCTGGCCATAAAGGACAATAGGAAGGCGAAGTCTGGTCTAGTTGGAGAATGCTTCATAAAAGCAAATTCCTGACTGTACGGTTCTGATTGTGAAATCTAAGTTTCATAGGATATGTTCATATTTATTCAGCTCAGGAGGCACCGTTTTTCAACCAAAATTACAAATGTCTGTATGTGATTTTGTAATGGAGGGTGGTGACAGGTGATTTTCAACCTCATCTGTTGCTTTTTTCAACCTCATCTGTTGCTTTGTTTGTTGGCTGTAAGTTATGTCCCCTTGATTTAGGCTATATAGAACATTGCACTAGCCACCTAGTCAACTTGTGGGCAGGCATAACTACACTTCCACTTTGCTAACTAGATCCACTAGATGGTCAGCCTATCCTAGGGTATATCAACAACAGATAATACTTTACAATAGCCCAACCATATAAAACGTTCATAAACTATCAAGAGCATTATAGTTGAATTGTAAATGCTTATAAGGGCATATATGAATAGTTACACTTGAATCAATCCTTTATAACCTTATAGTTTAATGCTTTAGAGTATTATAATTAAAGGTGAACTGTAAGATTTTTTGATTATTTGGAGTGAGGACTGTGTAGCCGCTGAGGAGTAGTTCACATTTTTAGTTTTGTGAGAATGGTGTCACTATGAGGCCAAAAATGTTTAAAACCTTCACAGGCCTCTTTGCTGTTGTCATGTTATCAAGTTCAAAGAAAATCGGACAAAGAGTTTACAAGTAACACATCCCTTCCTGTTTACCATGTGTTTTTCCAAAATTAGTTTTGAAGTGGTGCATGTTTTGGCCTCAGTCACACACATCTAAATCACACGTGAAGGCTTTGGTCCTTAGATGCCACAAAACATATTTTGTGAAAATCAGGTGAACTGCCAAGTAGGAGTGGGGGAAAAAGTGATTTAAAAAAAATAAATAAATAAAAAGAAAGGCAGAAAATCCTATCTGGTGGACTTCATAGGTCCATATTGCAGATTTGTTCTCCACAAATAGTTGCATCTCTGCATACTATTTTTGTGACTGTACGGCAAATGGATCAGGAGATACGCTCATTTGAATATTTAAAAATGTTGGCCTGATGTTGGCACTAGAGGAAAGATCTACAGAAGTCAAATACAATTGGTTCCAGTCATATGGTCAGCGGCATTAAGTGTGCCTTTAGTAGTTTTTTGAATGACAATTTGTTTTGTGTGTGAGTTATGTGAGGAGGTAGTGAGTTTCAAGACATTATTGAGCGGTAGATAGCATTTGAGGAGGTTTGTTCTTGGGGTTGGAGGTATCAAGTGACCTGAGCTGGCATTCCTGGTGTGATGGTTATGTCTGTTGCTTGTGTTTTGTACTTGGTTGAAGAAATATTCAGGTGTCCGATTAAATACCACATGTCTGAAGGACATGAGGAGGCTATAGTGGAGTTTAATTTCAACTGAGAACCAGGACAGGCGAGTGTGCATATATGCTATATTTGTGTGTGTTGAGCAGTGGAGTGCCAATCTGGCAGCTCGGTTTTGAACTAGTTGTAGTTTATTTATGTCTTTCTTTGCTGCTGCTGACCATATGGCTGGACAGTATTGCAGGTGACAAAAGACCAAAGACTGTATTACTTGACAGATAACAGAGGATGTTAAATAAGTGGAGCACTTTCTAGTCATTGCTATGCCCCTTCCCATTTTAGTCACAATGCCGTCAATGTGATCAGACCACGACAATAGTCCATCCAACATTACACCCAGTAGCTTTGTCTTCTTGACCTGTTCTATTGCCATCCCTGACATTGACAGATGCAGCTGTGGGTCACCAATAAGCATACTCCTTGAGCCAAAAACAATACTTTTAGTTTTGGAAATGTTAAGGGCTAGCTTGTTATTTTTCACCCAATTAGACACTCTCTCTAGATCCTGATTTAGGATGGTTACTAGTTCATTTTTAGTTGAAGCAGCGCTATACAGTGTTGAGTCATCTGCATACATTACCATGTTAGCATTCTCAATTGCTAGAGGCAGATCATTTGTGAAAATAGAGAAGAGTAAGGGGCCCAAGCAGCTTCCTTGTGGAACTCCTAAGCTGTTGTATATGCATTCTGATAGATTACCATTAAAAAAGACTCTCTGCGATCTCTCAGATAGATAGCTGACCATCCAAGAGAGTACCGTACTGCTAAATCCATATTTCTTTGGTTTAGTAATCATTATGTCATGGTCTATTACATCAAATGCGGCACTGAAGTCAAGCAAGACTGTGCCTACCATTTTCTTGTTATGCATTTGTTTCAGCCAGTCATCAGTTAGCTGGGCTAGGGCAGTGGCTGTAGAGTGACTTTCTCTGTATGCATGCTGGGAACTAGTGTGACAAAGTCGAATATACTATATCACAACAGCCTGAGTAGGCTAATAACCAACTATAGTAAAGATGGTGATAACTTGATGGATTGACAACGCCACCCTCACTTAAGATACAAAGGGGGAGGGACCCTGGA
>OMKL01043337.1:5374-18131 GCA_900302295.1 Parasudis fraserbrunneri
CTCTCCTTACAACACACACACACACATACATACACACACAGACACACACACACACACACACACACACACACACACACACACACACACACACTGTCCCTCCCCCCTTTTCTCTTTCTCTCTCACACTCTCTCTCTCTCTCTCTCCTCTTTCCCTGTGACTGTGGCAGATGCACGCGAGACTGTTTCAAGTTAAAACTCATTATGGAGGGGTCACGCAAAGGTTTTCCCTGTGCGCATCAGTATGCTGCCTTTCTTCCCTCTCAGCCTGGGATGTTTGTCCTCGCCGATGCAGATTGGAGAGAGAGGTAAAGAGGGGGTTGGGGGGGTAGACAGAAAGAGAAATAGACAGAGGAAGGGTAGAGAGAGAGGAAGGAAGATATAGAGAAAGGGAATGAGAGAGAGGAAGGGAGAGAGAGAGGAAGGGAAAGAGAGAGAGAGAGAGTTGTGGAGAAAAGGCGGAAATGCTGGAATCATCTTTTGATGCTCTGTCAGGATCTGGAGGTTTGCAGGAGAGTAAGGTGTTCGAGATGCAAATTGAGAAGAGATGGAAAGAGGGATTTGAGAAAGAAAGAAAAAGAGAGTTAAAAGGACAGAGAGAAAGGGGGAATATGAGGGAGGGAGAGAGAGACATGAATAGTTTGATCTCATCGCAAATAAGAAGTGCAGTGGTGCCCTTGGATGAGATAAGGATAAAGTATTTATGGAATTTATGGTGGGGAATAGAGAGGGGCAGAAAGGAGGGGAGAGAGGAGGAGAAAGAGAGAGAAAGAGAGAGAGAGGCCGAGCAAGCGTGGTTTCATTCATATTCCCTCCTGTTGGTATCGGTGAGAGCAGGCATGCATGGAGATAATGCCCGTCTCATCCATTAATGTATGATTCATAGACAAGCAGGAGATATGAATCGATGCATCATCAGCCCCTACAAAATCAAGACAGCCGTGGAGTGTTATCTTTCCGCAGACAGACGCTGTTAGACGCTGTTAGCCCCTTTGGGAGCAGCTGAGAATGTCAAAGGGGGCGTCTACTCTGCCTCTCCCGGAGCCCCTCACCGTCTGAGAGCGAGTGCATCACATCCCGCCCATTTTAAGTCTACCTCATGATTTAAAGCCAAAAAAAATAAAAAATCTTTCAACTGACATTTTTTCAAGCCGCAGCCAAGTCATATCCCCATCTGCAATTTGTAAAACATGTTACAGGTTACATTACTTGACGCCTGCTAAACAAATAATACAATATGTGCAATTATGAGATTTCAGCACCACTCCACACATAATAATTGATGCTGTTCTCTAACGCAGCCATTTAAATACTCTAGACCAGTGGTACTCAGACTTGGCCAACTCAGGAGCCACATTGACAAAAACACCCCATTCCTCAACTAAACCAACATCAGGCTACTAATAGGTGATTTACAAGCTATGAAAAAGCATGATCATGTACTGCGTGTTGTACCAGTAGCCTACTGAAATGTATTGCTATTACCATGGCAACCTTAACTATTGATACAAATGGCAAAATCACAAGCAGTGTATAATTATTGTCATTAATGGTTTCCCCTGGCAATTCAAATGCCTCAAGTGTCCCTGTAGTAGCCTGGGCTCCAGACAGCCCACCAGCACAAAGTCCACCTATGTACTGTAGTAAAGTCCAAAACAACTGTAGTACAGTCCAGAACCAAATAGAATAATGTAGTAGACTACAGACAGTCTTATCCACAGCTATAGATTCTCTCTCCCCCAGGTGGGAGAGACAGAGAGGAGGCAACACACACACACAGATGGCGAGAGGGGATAGAGATAGAGAGACGCATACAGAGAGAGATAGAGGGGAGAGAGAGACACGCACACACACACACACACATAGATGGAGATAAGGGGTGGGAGAGATACAGAGAGAACATCAGGTTTACTGTACAAAAGTATATTAGTCGGTAAACGGTTAGCAGGAGATAAACATGGGACTTACCCCATTCAGTGGGATTTGTGACACTCCTGCAACACAATACTTTTGTAATCGGGCTCTGTGCTACCTGGAAACGGTGATCCGAAGGGGCTGTTCGGTTGCCTCCTTCAGGAGAATCGGTAAGCCTTGTTACTGGACTTCGGATGTTTTCACAAAGCAGACAAATGCAACTCATCTTTGAATGTCCTGTGGCCTATAGTCTTCTTCGCATTTGTGTTTTCATCATTCCTTTTATTTTAGCTTCACGTTAGCTTTCCACTGACACGATGAGTGTGCACAGATGCAGAGCGAGCGACCCAAGATCAGTTTTGGTATTTCAAGTAGAGGAGAGGGAAGGGGTCAGTGGTTGTAACTAACTAATTACCCTGCATGATTTATTTGCGTTTGGTTCTCTATTTCCTTTCAATTGGTAGGCTAAAGGTGAACTTGCCATGTGCAAGACTAACGTTAGCTGGTCAGCTACCACCTGTAGGTAGCTAGCCAACTAACCAGCAAACCATTATCTATCCATCCATCGTTTTTGTTAACTCGTTTTCACTGATTGAACATTCAAGAACAATAATACGAATCTTACCATTGTTATTCCGTCATGTCGAATTCTGATCTGTTTGATCTGTCACTCTGAACTATTCTTTATGTTAAAGGGTACATATTGTAGAAAGTGAGATTTCCATTTCTTTCCTAATTATAAAGCAGGTCTAGGTGCTATGTAAATACTGTGAAATTATCAAAACGCTCAGTCCATGGAGAGAGGTACACTGCCCGTATTCAGAGACTGAGCTTGTAATACGAGCTGCTTGGAGTTCCGTAAAGTGATGACGTCGGCAAGGAACAATGCTGGCCCACAGCACTGCCCACCGTCCAGCCTCCTTGTATGGGGAAGAAAACACAGGCGGATCATTCTGTTGTGGAGCTAGCATTAGCAAAAGCTATCTACAAGACAGAAGAAAATGTTGAGAAAATGTTTTGAATAGGACTGAAACAGGGGCATAGAGGCATGCTAGAATGCAGAGTCTGAGTGATATTTTAAGCAAAAAACTTCAAAGACCTGTTTTGGGGAACTCAAATACCTATATTAACTTGTTGAAAAACGGTATAATATTTAAAGACCTTTAAAGTTGAGCCGATGCTCTGGGTTTAGATGTCCCGTGCTGGTCTGTGTCACGCGCTCGCAGGCTGTAAACAATACCATTGGCTAATGAGTGTGACAATCTGCAAAGAACAACATCTGGTTGGATGCAGCTCTCAACATCATCAAAGTCCACAAATGAGATAGAGAATGAATGGGAAGCTCTCTCTCTCTCTCTCTCTCTCTCTCTCTCTCTCTCTCTCTCCCTCTCTCTCTCCCCTTCTTTTCTCTTCAGATCTACACTGATCTCATACATGGCCTATATGGACTCCGAACAGACAACTTTAATCCATGTTAACTCCTTTGAGCCCCTCCCTCCCTTTTTGTGAGTGCGAGCACGTCACCGCAGTCACAGAGTTATTGTCTGACTTTGCCCTTTAAGTTGATATGGTTGGTTGTGACCTGACAAGTCATCTTACAATGAGTAATAATACAATATTACTAATGAACTACTATGCTACTATTAAGACAAAGTAATTTCCCCAGGGGGACAATAAAGTTCTTCTTATCTCATCTTATCTTATCTCATATTATCTTATCTCATTTTTACTCCCATTCTCACAAGCATTATGCATAATGGACCCTGGTGAATGTTCCTGTTTTCATTATGTTATACAAAGGGCATGTGCAGTTTCAAGCCTTTCAACGTGTCTGTTGCCCTTCACCAGCAGCTTTTCAACATGTCTGCGGAGAGGAGGTAGACTACTGCCCCGCCCCTCTCTGCAAGACAGCTCTTCAATCATTAAAAAGGTGTCTGGTCTGTCTTGCCCATATCAGCAATTCTCAACACCACCCCCCTTCACAGCAGATGTGAGAGAGTTGATTGCACCTGCTGTAAACACTCAAACACACACACACACACACACACAACTCTGTGTGTCTGGGGCGGAGCTGTGGGAGGGTCAGGTGGGTGTTGATGGCGGATCGGTCGATCGGCACACCTCTGATTATCCATCAGTCCTGTCTGTGTCCTGCAGGCCCTAAGCGCCAGTGAGAACCCCCCTGTGTGTTGGCTAAGAGCTGCCCATCAATCAGCTCTGACATCTGAGACATCCATCCCCTGGCCCGCTACGGGCCACACAGTGCAATGAAATAGAGCCATGCTCAACCCAAGGCTGTAAACCATACAGAGAGCTGGAAGAACCCAGCACCACCACACTCTGACGAGGGATCCGTAGCTATGCTACCAAAAGTTGGCTTTTGCGGTTAAATGAACATTATGGTTAAGGTCAGGTTAAGGTTAGGGTTAGGTTATGGTTAGGGTTAGGTTATGGTTAGGGTTAGGTTATGGTTAGGTTTAGGGGAATGGTTAAGGTTAGAGTTAGGATTATGGTTTGTGCTTGGACATAAACATGCGGGAACAGCCTGCCACACAGCATAAAAAAAACTGTTCCCCTCCCTTTCACCCCATCAGCGTTTTCTGATGTCGAACTGGGGTGAGTACTTTTAGGGGCTTTTAGGTCCGGCTTCACTTTAGATCATCATTAAGAGACTAGTTTAGAGAAAGACACATCAGTGTTTATGTTTTATTCATATAGTCACAGCAAAGCCTGGCAGTTTTTGAAAATCCAGTATAGTGAGTTAACAAATTATTTCCGGCTTGTTGTAACCAAGTGCTTTCAATTAACTTGTTTTCTCCTCCCTCCTCCCCCGAACATGTGCGTGACACAGTAATACACTGGGCTAGAGAGAGAGAGAGAGAGAGAGACAGAGAGAGAGAGAGAGGAGGGTTATCCTCAGGTAATATGAGCAATGAAAGGATGGTAGACATGAGAGCTGTGTTCATTCTAGCATCTGCATGGTGTACATTCAAAATAAAAGAAAGGCAGAGATAAAGTCCCTCCAGTGAGGATTTCTTCATCCCAGGATCCTACACCAGGGCGCCTTGTCCTTCCTGCCACGGTCTAGTTCTCAGGCAGCAAGTATATTCTAATCACTTCTAGTATAATAATGAATTCCCCCACTCGCCATAGGAGACAGCAGACAGACGACTGGGACTTGAAGAGTGGCAGACTTGTAACCTTCGCCTCATAGTCGCACAGCGCCGGCACAGCTGTGATAACAAAGTGTAGGGTCCCATCATGCCCGCCGCACACATATTCCCTCTGCCCCCTCTCTTTTGTGTTCAGTTTGGCAGGGCAGACTCCTTGGCTGATATAAACACACTTGTACATCTGAAGGGAGGAGGGGGAGAGAGAGAGAGAGAGAGAGAGAGAGAGAGAGAGAGAGAGAGAGAGAGAGAGAGGGAGGGAGAGAAACTATACTCAAAACTTCTTTTGAACAACAAGGCTATATAAGCTACAGTATGTACTCAAAACTTCAGCCTTCAGATGAAGAATCGTATTTTGAAAATGTTTTCAACGGCTAATGTACTGTAATTTGCGAATGTATATGAATGAATGTTATACATCACCAAAAGTGCACAACTTCTGTCTTCAGCTATGAATTATGCACACTCCAAATTGCATTCTTAAGAAGTTAATACAATGAGATTTGAGAACAAAATACATATACCTAAAAGTACTCACCCTTTACTTTCTTTATCTATGAATATAGGCTACACAAAACCTTGCCTCTTTAGTTCATTAGGTTTGCAGATATTGTTAATCTTGGACTTATACGGTATGGTTCTATGGCAAAATTATTCAGTTGTTTCAGGAGAAAGGCAGCACAAACTGTTACACCAGCACTGTTGTCTTCAAGGAAGATATGTAAAATAGTCACACAATGAGTAAGCCAATGAGGGGTCTCTCAGCAACCTGGAATAAACATGATGTTAACCCAGACACCTGGAATAATAATGATACCAAGTGGACTACTGAAACAGTATGTTCATACATACAAGGAAATAGACACCATTGAGCCATTGAGAACCTTTGAATCACTAACCCTTTCCTTTCCCGATTAAGGATTTATGCTGACCCTTTTTGCTACTCTAATGCAATAAAACGTGTGTGTGTGTGTGTGTGTGTGTGTGTGTGTGTGTGTGTGTGTGTGTGTGTGCTCATGTGCGTGTGCATACGTGTATGTGTGTCTGTGTGTGTGAAGTTATATCGATTCCATGAGATTTAGGGGTAGTGTGGGAGGGGTAGGGAATGTCATCTTGTTAAGTTTGTGCTGCAATGCAAACAAACAAACTAAAATAATACTCTGCAACCACATAATACAATTCTATATAAGAAAATAGGACATTCAGGAATGAAGCCTGAGACAGCCATTTCCACCACCATTTTGACATTGTTCTGTAGGTGAGTGGACTACTGTACGTTGTTATGTTCCATAATCAGCATCCCACACTATAGGTATAGATAGAAATGACATGCGCTCTTTCCACCCACGGCTTTCGGGAAAAGCATCCTGAGGAAAACATTGTGAAGAAAACATCCTGCTGTTGCCCTTGGTTACCCACAGATTTTTTTTTTACTGAGAGCCCACTGCCACTGATGTCTTTATGCTGGCATTTCCATTATTTTTGTTTGTACCCTGGATATCTCACACCACCACCACCACCATTGTAAACACTGAGTTAATTATATATATATATATAAAAACCAAAAACAAACAAACATCAATCATACATTCCACACTATATATTTTTGGGATAGAAATATGAACCTCTGAAAAATCTAAATAGTGTATGATATATCTGTAGTACTAAATACATTTTGGAAAATTGGATCCCTGGAACACTGTGTGATGCTAGCAATGATCTGATTGGCTGTGGTGTCCTAACACTCCTTCCACATTTACAATACAAAGAAGCATTCTTTAAAGGTAGAATCTGTAATGTTGTCAAACAACGACCTCTAGGCAAAAGAGCCCTGCTTGGTACTGCACTTTGTTTACATTTCTTTGTTTTGGTTTGATGTGTGGTTGAATTTGAGTGGGTATACGGTTGGGGTTGCTACTGCTGGCCACATCTCAGGCTCTAAGGTGTGGCCAGCAATACAAATACCTCCCCTATACCCACTCAAATCCAACCTGCACATCAAACCAAAACAAAGAAATGTAGACAAAGTGCAGTACCAAGAGGTGCTCTTTTGCCTCGAGGTCACTGTTTGATGGCATTACAGATTCTACCTTTAAGGTCAGCGCTGGTCAACTTGGTTTCTAAAGGCAGTTCATCATCAGTAATCACTGAACTTGGGAATGGTCATGTTTCCTTAATAATGTCCCAAGCCCTTATACACTCTGAACTTTCAAAATTGGAATTTTTATATATTACATATTAACTACATATTAATGACCAGAGAGAAAAAGAAATGGACACACAGTGCTAAGCTGTATCTCAAATGAATCTTCAGCGCCCAGCTTTCAAATGGTATGTAACACTTCTATGTGACATCAACGGTTAACAACAACAAGGCATGAACAACTGTCCTTTACTTTTTTCTCTAATTTAAGTTGTTCTATTGTAGTCAAGTATGACTACAAGTAAGAGACAAGTATGAGATAGGACAAATTTTTGCCTGGTTGCTTATTTATTATTACACCATCCGTAGTCGGACGATGAGCATGTGGAGGTATGGGGAGATGAAGGATGGCTAGTGGAGAAGGTAGGGGAGGGGCGGAGGGGAGGAGAAGGGAATCGGAGGGGGAATGTGTGAATGAGTGTGAATTAATAATGGGCCCTTTAGCAAGGCTGGGCCTTAGCCTCTGTCTTTCAGTACAGTGTCTGATTGGCTGTGACAGGCAGCATTTGGTATGACTTTTTCCATGCAGGTGTTTCCTATTCTGAGGCCCAAAAAAAACCTGGAAGATATCTTCATTAGACCCAGAGTACCTCCCCTCTAGGACCCTGCTCTGTAAAGATCCACTTATGATAATGGGCAAATGGATTTATTCTAAGTGTGTTTTAATTGAGGAGTAAGACCCATATGCACAAGAGTGCTGATCTGAGACCAGCTTGCCCTCCAGTGAATTGTACGGTCACATGACCAGACCAGTGATCCTAGATCAGTTCCTAGAGGTTTTTATAATGGAAAAAGGTGCCCTGACACTCAGATTCACCGTTCACATCAGATCTTAGAAGTTTTATAATGGAAAAAGAGCCGTGAGAGGAGCTATGAACCACTCAGATTCAACATTCACATCATATCTTAGAAGTTTTATAATGGAAAAGGAGCTATTCACCACTCAGATTCACATCATGGAAGTTTTATAATGGTAAGAGAGCCTTGCACCACTCAGATTCACAGATCTTATCAGATCTTAGAAGTTTCATAATGGAAAACGAGCCATGCCGCTCATATTTACCGATCTCATCAGATCACAAGAGTTTTATAATGGAAAGGGATCCAGCAATGACCCACTCAGTTTCCTCATTCACGTTCCATTCCACCCGTTCACATCTCTGTGCTCTGTGTGGGATCATTAAGGACTAAACCAAACATCCCTCGGGCATATGAATAACATAGCACACAGCTGCCATATCGATAACATAGCAAATGGTGAAGTTGAGTGAACCGCCAAGTGAGTAAAGAGGATAGGGAAGGCGATGTCCGAAGAGAGAATGGAGATGTCATTTCACTGTAACTGCTGCATGCCCGGGCTGTATCCAAACCACAATGATGCGAGACAATCTTGTTTGCAGGGTGATACATGCATTAGGGCTCACTCAGGCTATACTGTACTTAGTCATCACGGCATTGGCGGCAAACATAACTGTGTTGGTTTGGGTATGTTGAACATGATGCAAGAGAGAGAGAGAGAAAGAGAAAGAGCAGGATGTCAAAATGAAAAGAAGACAAACAGAGGAGCTGCCGGAGGTCATTTGGTATCTTTCTGTGACCAGTATAGAGAGATGAAGTAGCTACATCACATTTTAAAAAGAAAACATGTGCGAGGGAGAGGGGTGGGGAGTGGAGCAGACAGACAGACAGACAGACAGACAGACAGACAGACAGACAGACAGACAGACAGACCAGCTGCAGACAAACAGACAGGCAGGCGGACATGAAAGAAACAAAAAGAAAGACAGAGAGACAATTTGAGAGACAATGAGAGAGAGAGAGAATAGAGAGACAGACAGAGAAAGAGAGACACAGAGACATACAGAGAGAGTGAAACAAAGGCATAGACAGAAAACAGCATAGACATAACAGACAACGTCAGAAAACTTTTAGCCAAATAATATGGTGCAGTCCAGGACGATGATGCCATGTCTCGCAGTGGAGCCTCAGAGTCATCCGGTGAACTAGGCTATATTAATTATTGACTGAGACTGAAACAGAGTGCGATAGAAAACATTCAGAAGAAAGAATGATCACGTGTTTGTTGCGTGACTTGGATATCAAGGGAAGCGGAAGAGGACAACTGAAAGCACTAAAAACTTTACAGCTGGAGCAAAACGTGAAAAGAGGTATAGGCGGTTTAAACTGTTAACAACTGGACGACACTTGATTTCCTGTCAGCTATTGATATCAGCAACCACTGGAACAGGAAATAAACTTGGTTCCAAGCTGTTCCAGAGACACGCAATTCCACTGAGACTGTCTAAAGCTTAACAGATTTGAGTCACAGAGTACATTATTCTTATAGCATTTGTTTTGGCTTACTTGGAGTACCGTGGGTGGGGGTTTCTGCATCAGGATAATTCAGATGGTGTCAGGTCAGTTGTCAGTCTCATAAAAGTTCACAATATTGTTTGTTTCTGGCACTTTACTGTTTTGACTTATACGATAACCCCACCCATCTGGTATTCAAAGTAGAATAAAACAAACACCTTATTTGAAAATACCATCCAGGTCTGGAGTTATTTACTACACCATTTACAGTATCAAAACTACTTTAATGATACAAGTCAGTAAGAACAGTTACAGGCTAACTGTGAGTCTTTAAATACCTGGACTGCAGATGCAGGCTATACCAGACATGGGCTACCACACAGTTGTTTCCTCTGTTCCCTGCTGATTAGGTGACACCTTGGCCGAGCCAGTCATGTGTGCTGGAATGAAAAGCACCCCCTGGAGACTGGATGCTCTGGTCCTTTGGCTGAGAGCTGCACAGCACAGGGACAGGTGTGGAATTTTAATGAACAGCACTTCAGGCAGAGAGAGAGAGAGAGAGAGAGAGAAAGAGAAAGAGAAAGAGAGAGAGAGAGAGAGAGAGAGAGAGAGAGAGAGAGATGAATCCAAGTAACAGGCTTTGCCCAGATGTTATTATTCAGTGTTCAAAAGTCATTCAATCATTGCTCAGACGAATGAGCATTGTCCAGCCAATAATGAGTAAAATGTCATATTATCTTGCGAGGAAATGCGAAAGATTTCTTTTCGGTTGACTGAAAGACAATACAAAGGTAATAAGGCAGAGCCCTGTTTGTATTGACAGTTAACCGCCAATATTCTCACTACACCGTACAAACAATATAGTTTCCACCCCTCATTTGAATTTTCATTTCAAAACCAGGGCTGGAGGATTGAAGAATATTCAATTATTCACAGTCAATAACCTCAACAAATGCAATGTTATTGTGCTTATTATCTGAGTTTGATGCTTACCCAGGGTTTGAGTTATAACCAGTTTTGTTTTTTTTCTGACTCTGCCGCTATATCTACATTACAACACCTCTCCTACAGGGCAATGCAACAGGCCCACACATACAGCACCAGTGCAAATGCACATACACACAAACACTGCAAACTGAGAATAATGCCTCTTACACACACACACACACACACACACACACGCACACACGCATACACAGTTGCTTCAGAAAGAAACTGAAGTCTGACAGTCAACTGAGCTGAAGTCACATTGCTAAACACAATGTTGCTCCAGCAGGAGAAATCTGCTTAATCTGCTTTATCTCCTTTGCTCAGATGAAATAGATCACAGTGGACTGTTTCCAGCTATTTGCTTTCAAGGTTCTCCTGACATTGTGGCTTGGCTAATGGCCAAACTTAAACTTCTGAGAACTAATTATTAGGGCAATCGGCACAATCTGAGCCAATTAAGCTACCAGTAGAAAGTAAGTCTAGGCCTTCTTTCCAACATTGTGTCACCTTCAAAAAAGATTAACAAACAATATATTGCTCACATTCCTGTATAAGCTGTGATATGCTGCTTATTGCATGTGCACCGAGCAATGTTGGTAAACAAGAAACCCAGGAGCTAAAGTTTGCTTAACAGGTCACATGCTTGATTGATGGACTAAACCATTAAAGAGAGAGATGGGGGTGTCAGTTTCCTTTGGAATTCTATTTTATTTTAATACGTATCATTGTAGGGGTAGATGAGTACATTTATAAATGAATTAATTTAAAGATATATAAAAACTACATGTGCTGTCGGTGGCCTACAGCGGGTATATCCCCAAACTGCCATGGTCTGAGACATCTGCCCCTCAGACTGGGACTTCTGCCCCTCAGTCTCTCTCCCTGCCCCAGCCATAGATTGTTCCCTGCTCTCTCTGTCTCTGTCTCTCTCCCCTTCTGTCTCACTGTCTTTCTCTCTCACTGTTAATGTTTCCCTGTCTAGTTTAGTTATGTTTCCATTTAGTCTTGTTTGCTTGTCAGTCATGTATTATCTTGTTTCCCTGGTCTAGTTCTTTGTATCATGTTCCTTGTATTGGGTCAGTTCTATGTATTGTATTTCTGTCTTGGTCTTGTAGTTCTATGTTCAGTGTATCCCCTGTGTATCTAGTTCTTTGTCTGTTTCCCTCCCATGTGTCTCTTATGTGAAATCACCACAGTATTTCATTATCATTTGACTTGGTGTATTTGAGTTCCCCTTGTCCTATTTAGTTTGTCGGTTCATTGTCTACTGTTAGATGTCTCCTGCTTGGTGTTAGCTGTTTCATGTGTTTCTCAAGACTTCAATAACACCCTTGGAAACTTCTACTGCCTCAATCGTCCCGACTGATATAATATAATAGTTAAAATATAAAATAATTTGAGCCGTTGAGTAGTTAATGTTTTTAGTTTTATGAGAATACAGCCACCATGAGGCCGTATTCATATTTGTCAAGTTTGGTGGAAATTGGATCAGGAGATACACTAATTTGAATATTGAACATTTGGCCTGATGGTGGCGCTAGAGGAAAGGTCATGGGATCACCAAAATCAAAAAGAGTTCATCCTCTATGGGTCATGAATCTGCACAGCAACTTTGAAAAGATTTGAATGAAAGCTATTGGAGCTATCGTGTTCAAAAGTAGGATATAAATGTTTGGCCTGATGGTGGCACTAGAGGAAAGGTCATGGGGTCACCAAAATCAATAGGGTTCATCCTCAAGGGGTCATAAATGTGCACCACAATTTTGAAAAGATTCAAATGAAAGCTATTCGAGTTATCGCATTAACACAACCTCATTAAGCTCTGTGGCGGCGGGCGGGCAGGGTAAATCCATTCAGTGATATAAATATAATTTTAGCAACCCTGGCCAGCACAGAGAGACTCAGGAAGAGTTTCTTCCCCCAAGTCATCAGACTGCTCAACACAGACTCATGCTGATTTGCACAGCACCATATTGCACATCACTTATCACTATGTCACTTTATCACTCATGTAATGTAAATACCATACTGTTTATACTGTCCACACTCACTATAGTTTTTATATAGCCGTTTTATTTATAGTTTAATGCTGCTACTGTACATTTTCTCATTCTATTTTATTGTATTGTATTTAGTGTATTTAGTGTACCTTTTTTTACTTACTTTTTTTG
>OMKL01043347.1:0-14054 GCA_900302295.1 Parasudis fraserbrunneri
CCCAATTTTCATCTGAAATTGTAGTCTTCATCTCCAATTCCCATTTCTCCTTCATAGTTATCTATTGGTTCCTCTTGTAGTATTTATAGATGTGTAATATAATCTTCTATTTGATCAGTCCATCTATCACTAATATGAAAAAAGCTCTATATTGGTTGTTGGTATCGGCTGTAATATGTAATGCTATGCTGCGTACATATCACAGCCGGGCAAATTAATGGATAGTGAAATGAACTTCAGAGCCCTTGGGTGACGGTGTATCATATAATTCAATTTTTCTTACTCAGACATAGTAGTACCTTTACATAAAATCTGGGCCACTCATTTGTCACTCACCTTGACATTGCTCAAATGTTCCAACTTGTCCAAAATTCTATGGAAAGTCTGTCTGCTTTCTGGATGCTGACATTTTGCCTAAAACTTTCAAATCGTTATTTTCTATTCAACACGTCAGCGTCCAGAGAGCAGATAGACTCTCCGTTGAAGTTTTGAAAAATTGTGCCATTTAAACAACTTAATTATTTGACACCATTGCCCAAGGGACCTTTATCTCACTATACATTAATTTGACTGTATGGGATGTTGTGCCAAGTGTTTTGCTGCTGTTGTACCTGCAAGTCAGGTTTTCATCCATAACCACCCCAGCCTCCACCTGCTTTGGTCTACTCTGTGCTTTATGCAACTACTCTTGTATTGTACTCTGTACGTTACATCCTCTATGGGGGATTTGTTCGCAGTGTTCCCTGCTTTTAACCAATCAGCAGTTTGTTAAAGCAATTACATTACAACTTGTGCAATACATTTACCATCAATACCCCTGGTTTCTTCAACTTTTAACACCTGACATGGGAGAGCATTCAAGTGTTTTCTCCTGGTGGGAAACTTGTCTGATCATTCCAACACCACATGAATGCACAATAACACTCAAGCCAACACAGCAGGTGAGATATTCTGCCATATAATGTACCCAAGTATAACTTACAAAGTGTGATGCCTGTGGGCTGCCACCAGGGGCAGAGCGGCTAACATGAGTGAGTGAGTGAGTGAGTAAGTTAGTAACATTGCCAGTTTTAGAGGTGCTTTGCATCCAAAAACTCCAACATTTCCATACTATCGTGCGTGATTATTACAATCAATGAATACACTTATTATCATAATCTACAACATGTTCCAACCAATATTTCAAGGTGTTTGTTTTCTATGATCTCACTATTAATAATGTTTCCCCCTCAAACATACTTCTATAATACAACAAGTAATTGCCTATTATATCAAAAGTATCTGTAATATGATTACTGATTACATATCACATGTAATCTAGTACTCCCCAATCCTGGATAATGATATAGCTTGGGTATATGTCATACATTTTCAAGTATAAATTTGCATCTTCAAACCTGTATGAGACATAGATAAGACATACAGTAGATTTCGAAGAAACCTTAAACTGGCTGCCAACATGCATGTCATGGCTAAATTCAAATTGTCTTATTTAATGATAAACATTTGGACAAAACAGATCAGTCATACACAATGCAATATAGTAAATGGTCTTTATTTCATACACTTATTGCATCTTATACGATACAGAATGGTAGAGAAGAGGAACTATTTCAGCACTTGTGATATTTTATACAGGTTGTTACACTCACTGTTGCATGTTAATACAAAGATTTTAAATACAGCTGAATGTCCTACTTTGCTCTGAGATGGTAGTGTTTCTTAGATTCCAGTTTCAGTCCTTTAGACTTACTGGTTGAGGTAGAAAGGAAGGTCGATGTCAAGCCTTCCATCCTCAATCTTCATGTAAGCTTGGAACTCAGCAGGAGCGTGCTGCAGAAAACCAGTGACAGTGCTGCTGACGGTATTCACCACATGTTGGACAACCTCCACAATGTACTGCAGGGTGCCATTCAAATATTCCATGTCCACAACAGCATTGGCATGGTCCACAACATTCTTGATCAGGCTGACAAGATTGCCATATACAGCATTGATGTAGATAGCGATGGCATCAAGGATGTCAGACTTCAGGCTGTTGTCAACAAACTCCTGAGCTTTGTCAACGATGGCCTTCAGGGTCTCACCAAGCTTCTCCAGAATCATGTCCAGGCTCTCCAGGTGCTTAATAAGATCCACAAGATGGTTAAGGAGGCTCTTCACTGTGTTACGGAGCTCATCTATTACCTGGGCTCCACTCATGACATCACCAATGGGCATAGTGACCTGGATGTTGCTGATCATGTCAATCATGGCATTGAAGGCATTCTCAGCACCAACAAGCAGCATCTGGATGGCCTGCTCGAGCAGTACAGCAATGCTGGTGGTCAGATTCTTGAGGACCTCAGGGAGCGTAGTCATCTCTTCAGAGCCTGGCAGCTTGAACTGGGTCTCCCTCAGGAATTTGACGACAGCATCCAGCAAGACCTGGACAGTCTTCTGGTACTGGACAACGGTGTTCCTGAAGAGGACTGAGAGCTGGCTCAGTTCAGGTGCATGGTTGTTGGCAGTGGTGTAGGCCTCCTCGATGAGGGTGATGATGGCAGTCTTCAACCCAGCTACATGTCCGAAGAGCTCGTACTTCTCACCAAAGTTGGCCAGTGAGGAGGTGATGGCAGGGAGTCTTTCCTTTAGCCCATTGATGATGATTTCAGGGGCCTCCAAGTTGAAGGCAACCTTCAGATCCATCTTATCACCTTCTCTGGCAGAGGCTCTAATGATGAAGATGTCAACATCATCTTCAGGAGCAGACTGGAGAATAAAAGAAAGGAAAAATCTGTGAACTTTCATTGACTTTCATTCATAGAATGTATACCTATTTCTAAATAATTTGATCATTTTAATATTTATTTGTGCAGGTAAAATAGCAATGTAAGATACTCACAGCATAACGACCATAAAGTCTGGCATTCATCTGAGATGGAACCCTGCCATGGAGCTGAAGACCCAGGAAACCAGTTGATGGGGTGGAGATGGAAGCACTGACTCCATCTCTGCGGGCAGCGTAGCGGAGGTTCACATCAGTGAAGGTGGGGCTGGTGATGTCCACATTCAGGGTAAGGCGGGAGTCACTGAAAAGACAAATAGGAGTTGTCACTTTTCTTTAGTAAAGGACATTAGGATGATTTTAGGTTATTATAATGGTTTAAATGTTCAGGTTATTGGAATGTTTACCTTCCTTCTTCTTGGCGTTTCTTCCTGAAATAGGCAAATTACAGAAAAATTGTCAATGTATGATCTCAATAAGGAAGTCTATGACGTCTATAACTGTCAAATTGCCAAATAAAATCTCTGAATTTATGGCACAAAATGAACTTTGAACAAAACTGTTACCTCATAGCATGAGAGAGAACATGTTGAATATCCATAGTCAGGTCAGCATGAGTCAAGACAGCCTTACCAGTCAGGCTTAAGCCATCATTTTCAAAGCTTGCGGTGATGGCAGCTGTTGAAGCACACATTCATTTTTTTGGTAAATAATTACAAATAAAAACAATAGAGATGTATTTTTCAGTAAAAGGCAAAGGTGTGTATTTTTATAAGAGAAAACTGTATTTCAACTCACAGTCCAGATCATAATCCAAGAGGACAATAATAGAAGTAGCAGATGACTTGAAGGTGACCTTGAAGACGGGGGCTTCACCCTCGACCTCAGCTGCCAGGCTTGTGGTGTACACTGGGGAGACAATCTTTGCAGTGGCAGAGATCATCTGCTTGGGGGCAGTCAGTTCAACAACTGTCTTCTCGAAGATGGTGAGCTCACCCAGGCTGCTCGGCTGAGACATGTCAATCTCAACATCAGCAGTCAAGGAAGTTGGTGCAAGGTCAATGGTAACCTGGGCAACATGCTTGCCATTGGTGTTGAAGGTATTGAGGTTTGCCTCATTGTTGCTGGCCAGCTTCAGCACTGCATACACACGGGCCATGGAAGCCTCAACAGCCAGGTTCTCATCAACATCAATTTCCAGGACCTTGGTCTCACCATGGTCGAGTTTGATGTTAGCAATCACCTTGGAGGTGGAGCGCAGGCCATCAGCGTTCAGGTACACGTTAGCCTCATTTTCCAGGGCGACCAAAAGTGGGAAGATCTCAAGCACTGTGCCGTCAATGGTAGCCTTGGTAGCTGATTCCATGGAAATGTCCTCAAAGGTTCCCTCCAGCTTCAGGCTGTTGTCTGCCTCTGCCTTTCCAACAGCATTGATAATGGGCAGGTTGAAGTCACCTGTCAGCTTCAAGGTGGAGGCAGCAGTTGCTTTGTCCTTAATGTCTGCAACCAGGTTCTGGTTGGCTTCCAGGTTGAGGATGGGCAGGGCAATCTTTGCAACAGTAGCCACAGAGACTGCAACTTCCAAATCGTCAGTGCTCACACTGATGGTGCTGTCATGGGTACCCTCAATGTGAGGATTTTCCAGGGACAGGGAGTTGGCCAACTTGATTCCTCTCTTGGTGGTCAGGCTAGTTGTGCCATCAAGCTTGGCCTGCAGGCCCTCAAACACAGAGGCTGTGGTTGCGCCCAGACGGAACACAAGATCCTCTTCATTGTACAGTCCAGCGTTGACATTCAGATTGAGGATGGCAGACTTGAGAGACAGCTCTGTGATCAGATTACCAAGAGCGGGAATCTGGACCAGACCCATCACATCAGCAATGGGTGCAAGGTGACTCTTTTGGTACACAATCTTGGCATCAACATCAAGAGTCTGCTCAGTGGTGGTCAGGATGTGCTTCAGGCCAGTATGCTCATACAAGCTCAGATCACTGATGGCTGGGGTGCGTAAATCAATAAAAGGCAGATTAAGCTCAGGGATGCTGATGGGCTGAGTCAGGAAGTCAAGATTAGCCTCACCATCTACAGCAACAATGATGCCAACCTCCTTCGCATTGTTTTCAACTGTGAGGTCGTAGAACAGTTTGTACTGATTGAGACGGACCAGAGCCACAGTGTTGATCTTTTGGGCGTCAGGCTTGATGGTGGCTGCGTAATCATTCTGCAGATCAATCTTGGCGGCCAGAGCCTCATCGAAGGTGACAATGGCATTTCCCTTGTTCTGGAAGTCAATGACAATCTCAACGGGATGGGCAACAACATTGATTGCATTAGAAAGTACTCCACTGACTGTACCATCCAGCTCTGTGTCATGGTTTGCCTTTAGCTCAAGCTTCAGATCATGAAGGTTGAGATTTCCAGATGCCACCAGAAGACTGCTCTTGATAGCTGGGCCCTCTGCCTCAGAGCGGGCATCAAACTTGAAATAGCTAAGGATGACAGAATCAGCATTCACGGTCTGTTTCATCTTCAGAAGGGCAGTGTCTGTATCACTAGTGAGGGTCAGCTTGGCAATGGTGGGTTGGATTGTGAACAGCAGGTCACTCTTATGGGTGCCCTCATGAGAGTTGAAATTGGCAGTACCCTCATTTCCAATAGTAAGAGTGATGGTGGTACCCTCCTGGCGGGCAACAGCCTTTGAGGTCAGAGCAGTCTCACTGGTCAGGCCAATGAGGGGGAAGCTGAACACATGATCATAAGTGGTGTCAATTGTTCCAGAAAGGCCTCCTTCAGTGGCGAAGAATGCATCATTGACAAGATTAGCAGTGTAAATTTCAGCGGTGGCCTTCACAGTGGTTTTAGCTGAAGCCTGGGCTGAGAGACCATGGAGGGTCACAGATGCCTGGTGTTCTACTGCAAGAAGAGCATGAGTGAACTTCAAGGTCTCAGCAACAATCACACGGTGAGCCTCGGGGACAGCAATGCGAGCAGTGGAATCCAGGTTGTAGCTTAGGATCTCCAAGATAGGAGATGTGGCATGAGAGGTCACAAAAGCTGTCACCTGACGAGCATTCTCATCATCAACAGAGCTGTGCAGCTCAGCAGCATTCCTCAGAGTGTAGATAGGAGAAGTGACTCTGATCTCACCATACAATTTGCCGAATCCTACAATCATGAACTCAGTGGGGATTGTGGGTAGCTTGAAGTCAGGGATCTGGAGGGTTGCAACAAGCTTCTCTGCAGGCACATGAGGGATAGCAGGGAAAGAGATATCTGGAAGAGTTATCTCAGGGAGGGCAATCTCAGGCAGGGCAGGAAGGTAGTTCATGGTCAGATCTCCAAAGAAAGCATCCACATCAATCATCTGGATCTCAAAGGTGACAATGAAATCAATGAGCTCAATGATTTTCTGCTTAATGTCATCGACGGAGATGGCAGTGGCTGGCACAGTGTGGAAGCCGAGGATGGTGAACTCAGGGAGGTCCAGCTGTGTTGGGATTTCAAACTCGTGAAGCTTGTCCAGGCTGAGCTTCATGGAGGGCACAACAAGATCAGTAAGAGGGAGGGTGAAGGATGGGATTTCCAGCTCAGCTGTCTTCAGTCCAGTGATAATTCCCTCAACAATCTGCTTCACCTCACTGACAATCTTTTGCTCTGCAGCCAGCTTATTAATGATCTCAATCACATTGGTGAGGACATCAGTGATAATGGTCAGAACCTTGGTGTAGCATTCACTCACCATCTGCAGGACAGCGGCAATCTCAGCATTGACATCAATCTCAGTGATCTTCTGCTTCAGGCTCTCAGCGATTGCTGCCAGGTCATTAAGCAGGACTTGGTCAATGGCCTCCTTCACAGATTTGATCAAGTCTGCAACCTTGATTTCCCTCAGTTGCTCCAAAGAACCCAAGATAGTGGATAGAACAAAGTTGACAAACTCTCTTGTGGCCTCAAGTTTCTCTGGGATTTCAAGTGCCTTGATCAACTCATTCACCTGAGCGGTATATGTAGCAATTATCTCATTTACCTCATCAGCAAAGGCATTGTAGTCGAATGACTTCAGCTTCTGTACAATGGTGTCAAGATACAAATTCAGTTGTTCCATCAGAATCTTAATTTCAGTTTCCTTGAGGTAGGTGATGGATTCGTCCAGGACTTGCATGATCTTGGCAGGAATATCAATGGCCTTCAGGCTGTTAGCTACAACCTGGATGGTTTCATCAATTTTGAATTGCTTGATGAGCTCCACAACCTTCTCCAAGATTACCTCAATCTTCTGGTCAAGCTCCAACTTGACAATCAGCTCCCTCAGCTTGGCATGGACTGCATTGAACGTTCCAAGGATGTCGAAACGCTGGAGCAGTTCTTTGAGAGTTTCAATTGCTGTGCCAATGATGTTTGTGGGAATATGTGCCAGCAGCTCCTCAATATAGGCATCCAGGTTGAGGGATGAAATGAAGCTCTTCAGGTCCTCAGCCAACTTGGTAATGTCAAAGCTCTCAATGACATTCTTCAGTGTGCTCAAAAGCATCTCCAGATTAGCCTTGACACCAAACTGGGTATCAAGATCAGACAAGAAGGACAGGCTACTCTCACTTAGTGCCTCGAAGTCAATGAGCTTGATTATCTCTTCAATGGCATCTATCACAGCAACAATGATGGCTTTGATATCATACTCTTCAAGGAAGGCATTCAACTCCTGGTTGACCCTCTGGATCACATTATCAGCTAGGGTACCACTTGCAATCATTTCCTTGATAGCAGAAACAATGATCTCCACACGGGATGCAATTTCAGTCAGCAACTTCTCAATAGCAGCCTTCAGGTTCAGCAGAGTGGCCTCCAGGTCTTCCACGGTAAGTACATATTCCTGGGCGAAAGCAGTTAGGTCCTGTTTGAGCTGAACTATTTTGCCTTCGAGGTTCAGTTCGGTAACAAAGTCACTCACAAGCTGAGGGAGAGCTTCCAGCTTAGCTTTAATGTCCTCATTGTTGATGTAGGTGTGCAGTGCCTCTATCATGCTCACAACAATGATCTTGACATCTTCCAGAATAGCTGGGAAGTTCTCAAGGAAAGGTAGCTGAATCATGTGGCTCTCTGTGCTCTTATCGTACTTCAGGAAGGCAGAGACTGCAAACTCCTGGTTTTCACTGGACTCTGTGTTGAGGAGATTAGTAAGAAGGGTGCTGGACACCTCCAGTCCAAGCCTCTCTGCATTGTGGTAGGCATTCACCTCCTGGTTCAGGGCATTGTCATTCAACTTAGATTTCAACATCAGTGTGGCCTTCTGATCCTGAGGAGTCAGCAGTACGTCCAACTTGTTGTCAAGAACGGTCTCCAGGGAGAAGCCATTGTCCAGCTGCTGGGTCACTGAGGCTCTGTGTTCATGAGAGGCTGCAATAGCCAGTGGCTGTGCCTTGAGGAGCAGCTTGCCATAGAGCTGAGCACTCTGCTTTCCATACAGTGTCACATCACCATCAGCATTGAAGATGGCATCAAGGTTGAAGTCGAAGGGAATGATGCTGGCACGAATGGTGTGGTCAAAACGCAGAGGCTGGGAGCTGAAGCGGGCATCATTGCTGATCCTGGCAGCAAGGCCAACAACTTCAAGTTCAGTGTTTTGGTTCAAGTGAGTTCCAAGGAGTTTTCCAATGGTGCTGCACTTGGCATTGGCACTCAGGTCAGCATAGTTGATCTCATAAGTGTGTTTGATCTCCTCCTCACCATAGAGAGCTTTCAGGCTTCCAGTCAGGTCCACTTTGTAGAGCTCTGCCTTCAGCTGAGCCTCATTGATGAGGTCGACTGCCAGAACTTTAAGGTTGTTATTCACAATTGCAGAGGCAGTGTCTGGCTTTAGGTCAATGGTGATGTCATGAGTGTAAGAGGCATACTCACTGACAACAGCTTCAGCCTTAGAGTTGAAGTCAAGGCTAGAGAGAGTGATGGTCAGAGTGTTGCCATTATCAACCGTGATGTCACTCAGAGCAGCCTTGTTGTTAATGGTAAGAGTAGCCTGAGAGGCATCAAGTCCAGCACTGAAGGTGTTTTCCAGGGCCAGGGGGCTCTGGAGGGTGGTTGTTCCACTGGCGGCCAAACCGTCCTTGTTCATGGTCAGAGTAGCCTTGTGAGTAGCCTCATTCTCAAGGAGCTTCACAGTGGCATCACTGTTTACAGCCAGGCCATTAACATCAAGGGTGGCAGTAAGCAGAGAGTGGATGTTGTTTTCAGTGTGGTCAGCATTGGTCTCCATCTTGATGTTGACTGCGCCAGCGCCAGCGGAGGCCTCAGCCAGATTGTGGATCTTCATGCCGAGGGCAAGGGCATTGGTGTCGCTTTTCAGGGTCAGCATGTTTTCCTTGAAGGAGAGCTCCAGTGCATTTGTCAGGATATCTTCAAAAGCATTGGTGTTGGCCACAACCATCAGCTCACCACCAACAAGGGTTGCTGCAATGGTGTTCTGAGCCCGAAGAATGGTGGTGTCAATCTTCAGAGAAGAATCGATCTTTGCCTCTGGCTTTAATGGGAAGACGGAAATAGCCTGTGTGGAAATGACATTGCCATAGATGGGTCCAGCTTTGACTGCTCCTTCAAGGTTGCTCTCAGCAGAGATTTCTTCAGTATTGAGACCAACCAGTCCAGTGTGCTCCAGATTGATAAGCAGGCCCAGGGGACTTGCTGCTTCAATCTTGCTGCTGGACTTCAAACTGATCTTGTCTGTGATGGTTCCAACTTCCATGATGCTGACACTTGCTTCAAGGAGCTTGTGGCTCACAGCAGTTTTGATATGGGCCTTAAGAGAATCAGAAGGAGTGCCAACAAGCAGTCCAGAGCCTATTTGAAAGAGGGACAAAGTTGTATTGATTAATTTGAAACAATTAAAATACTTCAATATGATCTTTAATGCTTTCAATAACATGGCATGGAAACTGTACCTTCAATCTTGAGGGACAGGATGTCCACTGGGGAGTGTCCCTCAACCGCAAACGTGGCTGAGTAGCTTGGTGTATCAGCAGCATCTTTACCAGCAGATACAGAGGCCTCCAATTCATACAGGTTGGTACTTGCTTTGGCTGAAACCTCTGCCTTTCCAAAGAGGGGCACAGGCAATGAAATGGTCTCAGGGACAAAAAGCTCTGGCAGGGGAATTTCAATGGAGGCGATCTCCAAGCCAAGCTGGGGCAGAGACAGGTGTGGAGTGGTCAGGGCAGGTGGGAAGTTCAGTTCCTCTGTTGACTTTCCTCCAAGGGGCAGAGGGATGGCTATAAGGAGACGCTCATTGTTGAAGTGATAAGCAGCCTTGGCCTCACTGTCAAAATATAATGATATATCAATAAGAAATAGTACTCATGGTAATTGGCTTGATGATGTAAAAATATCTTCAGCAATTGTTCCCACTTTTCCAATTCATAACTTACGTATTGAAGTAAAGTTTCTCTGGCAGAGTAATATCAGGCATGGCAGGGATTCTCACGTTCTGAATGTATGGGATATCAGCAACATATTTCTCCAAATAGCTGTTGGCACCCTATTAAAGAAAAAAAACGTATGTCAAATATTAATCTAAGTTATTTAGGTCAAGAAATCAATGTATATAATATTTATCAATGTATTTAGATGAATGTATATAACGTTACCTCCACAGACTTGGCGAGGACGTGACGGACCATCATTTCGGTCTGTCCAACCTGCATGTCAAGAACATCATTGATCATCTTCTCAACTGCCTCAGCATTGGGAAGGAGCTTGTGAATCTCAGAGCCCATGTCAGACTTGATGTCAGCCTCGATCTTGCTGTCATCTAAAAAAAAAAGAAAAAAGGCATTAAATTCAGTTTCACCGAAAAAAACTTGCAAATAAGTTGCAAAAAGATTCCTGACAGCAGACTGTAAATGGATTACTACAAATGGGATCGAACTCATATAGAAAGTAAAGGCATTACAATAAAACAGACATGGGATAGTTGAGCTTGAAACACATTTTTCTGACTGATGGGTACCCATTAAGGACCCTTAAGATGTTTACTACCCTGCTAAATGGGAACTAGCTGTTGAATGGAGCAATGGTGGTACATAACAGAGGGTTGTAGGCTCACACCCAGTCCATCAGTCTCCACTGAACACTACAATATTTTTGTCTTACCATATTTCAAGACAATCTTCTGCACTGAGTTGGTCCCTGGGAGCTTGATGTCACCTTCAAGCCCAAATTCCAGTTCCTCACCACGCTTCAGATTAGCTGTGAGAGCGACTTCACTTGCGATCATGGGGACAATAAGCTTGGCTTGCAGCATAGCATCCTTCATAGCCTCCAGCCTGTAAAGAGGGAATCTGTGAGTCAACGGGCAGAAAACAAAACAATGAAGAGAATATTGTTTTCTTACACTCAACTTACTTGGCACGGCCAACCAGGGTGAGCTGAGGGATGTTCTTGTTGATGAGGTCAAGAGAGATAGAGTGAGTTCCATGGCCCTTGGTGCTGCCATCGACAACACCGAGCCTGAATCCGGCCTCAAGATCTATGTCGGGGATCTCGATGTCAGTGGTGAGGACATGCATCTTCCTGTTGTACTTCACGGTTGCTGTGGCCTCCCCGGAACCTGTTGTTGATTCAGAAGACTTGAGTTGGTTGCATCACGTGCAGTGATATTTCACTGGTAAAATGTATTTTCTTTTTAGCATGCATGCACCCATATGCATTCATTAACACTTAGGTTAACCACCGATGTTAGCCTGCTGCAGATATCCATTGTAGCATCAATCACTTTCATCAAAGTAATTTTGCCTGTTTGCAATTATCAGCAATGAAAGAATGAAAATGAAAAAAAGCCTCATGTTGACTATGGATTCCCCAGGCAGCTAATGTCAGAGGTTTACTATTTATGACCTCATCTGGAGGAAAATGTTCTACCTAAGTTCAAATATCACTTTACAGTCACCGTCCTTACGTGAAGCAGACATTTCCATGATTTTTTTTTAGGTATATGTTTCAGTTGGAGAAACTATCAAAATCATAGTTTGCGCTGTAGAGTACTGCAGACCAAGGCAGTATTTTGATCTGCCATGGCGACAGTCGGGATGAGTCCATAATATCACAGACACTGTTGTTTGGGGATATAGTAATTACCTTCAGCATTCACAACCAGCTTCACAGCGTCAACCTTCATGTTTGCTTCCTCTCCTTCCATAAGGAGCTCGTAGGCAAGGGTGGCAGTATACTCAGTGACCTCACCAGTAGGGTGGAGCTCCACAGCAATCCTGAGGTTATTAATATTCAAAAATTATTTAATTGTTTGTTACCTTATGATTAATCAACTTTAACCACACACATTTTTATATGAAATGGAAATATATTGTCTTGCACTTACTTGCTGTCTCCGGTGAAGGGGAAGTAGGGGGTATCATGATTGTAAGCATCAGTGTACTGCAGGGCAGTGCAGTACTGCATTCCAGCAAAGAAGGGAGTGCACTCTGTAACATCAACCTTATCCGCCACCACAGGGGGAATAGTCTTCATCTCTGCGCCAGTCACTGCCACAAAGGAGTTCCTATAATTGGGACAGAAGAAAGTAAACATTATTCTAATCTCATTCTACAAGGGTTGTATGACATCAAATAGTTTTATGGAAGATCTATTCACGCTTACGTAATGCTGATGAGCTTAGCAGGGTTGGTGGGAGCAGGGATGATCAGCTTGACGTGGTCAGTTCCCACGGCGATCTTGGCAGTCAGTCCACTCTCGTGGAACAGGTTGGTGTGCATCTCCAGTCCAGAGTCGATATATTCAGGGATGTGGGAGCCGATATGGGTCACAACCTCAATGTCAACAGAGGGCATGAAGCTAACCTCACTCTTTGTGGAAAAAATAGGGGGGAAGGATGAGTTATAAAACTGACAGATATACTGTATGTGATGGTGTGATAGACAGAAATTGATGAACACATTTTATGAAAAGAAAAATAACTGTTTACCAAGTCACGTGCAATGTTAAGTCCACCCTTGATACCAGGGGTGATGGCACCATGCAGGGCAAACTTCAGAGGCACACCAGTGGCAGTGGGCAAGAAGAATTCATTGTCCATGAAGATGTAGTGAGCGAAGACTTCGTTGTCAGTTTTGGTCATCATTCCTTTCACCAGCTGTTGGAAATATTATTAGTAGATGTTAAAATGTTTAATCCATGCAGTAATGAGAAAATTCACAAATATACAAGATGTATCTATGAAGAGGTAAGTGTGAAACACTTTCGGCTGGCTAACAGCAAACAATTATTTAATAAAGGATAAATTCCTTTCATTGAACTTACATCCATAGGGAGCATCTTGAGCATGTTGTCAATCATCATGGCAGCAGAGTGGGCCATCGCCTCCATGTCTTGGGTCTTGAGGTATCCCAGTTCATTTCCCAGCAGTCTCAGGTAAACCATAGCCTCTGGGGCCTCTTGGGCCTTCAGCTCACTCACCAGTTTATTGAGGTTGCGTCCAATTTCCCTCACGATGCTCTGGGCGGTCTAAGGACATTAATTAGATTATGTTTATATGGTACTAGTCTGGCATTTGACAGATAGATCTTGATACAGATTAAACAAGCATTTTAAGTACCTGTCTCTTCTTCCTGTCAGCCTTCAGAGCAGGCAGCAGGTTCTTCAGGACTGCGCTGACCTCAATAGGCATATGGTCAGAGACAAAGTACATGGTCTTCAGGACAGTGTCTGGGAAGAATCCGTTCTCTCCGAACAGGGCCTCAACAGTTGGCTCAAGTCCTGTGCCTTCCAGGCCAATCTTGAAATTGAAGAATGGGTTTTTAGTGTTATTTGAGAACTTGAAACAATTAGTCCTTTACGAATCACTATTGTATCTTGAAAGAAAACAATGTTTTTCATTTACCTCCACCATGTCAATGTCATAGCCAAAGGCCTTCAGGGTCATTTCCAGCATAACCTCTTTGGGCAGGTAACTGGCACCCTCAAAGATCATGTTGCCCTCCACAGACCCAAGCTTGTAGTTGCGGGAGAATTTGGTGGGATCCATGACAGTTCCAACCTCATTACCCTGCAGGGCATCAAGAATCTTCTGTCTCAGCCTGTAAGAAAGACAAATGCAGTTATTAATCCATTGATGGTAAACATGAAACTGAGAGGTCCATTCAACATCTTGCTATGCGGCAGCAAAACCTGCTAGTTGTCATACTGAAATGTTTCACTTACTCTGCAGTCTCAGGTGCAGTTGAAGACAAGATGTTGGTTACGTGGGAGATGACAAAGCTCTTGGCCTGTGGGTCCTCCTCAATGG